>PVKS010049822.1:0-11810 GCA_004027875.1 Aplodontia rufa
TAACTCTGCGTTCCAAACTGAAAGTGTCCTGACAGATTATTTCTGAAACTTTGTGTAAGGACTGAAGACCCATACTCCAAAGGAACTGAACTGGACAAAGACAGATGTCATCCAGCAGTTCTGGTGTCATCTGTCTCCTACTTTTGACTCTAGGAAACATGTACTGATAGATGATGTGATTTGTTGTGTGACAGTCCATGTGCCATGTCATGGGACTGCCAAAGCACCTAGAAGTACCTATTTTGCGACCATTTTCTAAGATAATGCAGATTTTCTAAACTTTTCTATTAAAATACATGGGTTTGTGGCTAGTATTCATGTTTAGCATGCATGAGGCTGTGGTTTCAATACCTAGCACCCAAATAAATTGATTATATAGGTTACTTAATACAGAGAAAGTAAATAGATTGGTTGTCTAGGGCTGGGAGAATTGGAGAAAATGGGGAGTAACTGCTATGGGGGAGATTTTGTTTTGGAGTAATGAACTTGTCCTAAAATCAATTGTGTTGATAGTTACACAAATCTATGGATACACTAAAACTCATTGAAGCGGTTCTTCCCCTCGATAACAAAGTTTATATCCATTGATTGCTAATGTTTTGATAATGTTTCCCCCTCATCTGTATTTCTATATTCTTCTAATAAAAAAAGACAGGAGAAAGAGAGAATCAACTTTATTTAGTTTTTCATCTGGGTTTTGTTGCTCCAACACTTAGCTGTTGCTAAGAGCATAATCTAAGAATTATATGAAACTTTAAGTGTGTGACAAACCCGGTGTGATGCAAGCGGCCCTGTGAGATAGCATAGGCTAACCCTGCGAGACAGTACAGCCTGACCCTCTGGGTTAGGCAAGGCAACAATCCAAACACTATGTTGGGAGAATGAACTGTCCTGTGAGACAGCGCAACATAACAATAAGAAGTTAGAAATAGTATAAAATGGACAGTCTCAAGAAAAAGACAGAAGACATCCTACAAGACGGTAGCAGACTCTTCTCCAGCCAGTGACAGAGACAAACAACAATTCAGAGAATCCAAATCTCCCACCCAAAGGACCAAAGAAGACACTGACTGGTGAGACAGTCCCCTGCAAGTAGTGTTAGGATATTGTGCTAGGATAGAGATGTGTGTCGTGTGGAGTGAATAAATGATCATTCCAAGGGCAATAATTGGGGGCTGGAGTGGTGCTCAGCGGTTGTGGTGCTCAGCGGTTATGGTGCTTGCCTAACAGGCGCGAGTACACGAGTTTGAACCCCAGCACCATGTACACAACAAAGTTTTGGAGCAACAAAAGCCACATGAAAAACTAAATAAAAATTGATTCTCTCTCTCAAAAAAAAAAAAACTCATTGAAGCATACACTTTAAAAAAGGGAATTGTATAGCATATGAAATATACTCAATAAAGCTGTTATAAAATACATAGATGTGTGGGTTAAATTTGGTGCTAAATATTAAGTGATAACTGGACAAATTCTGGAGTCCCACATAGTAGGGGAGAAGGGATGATTCCACCAAAAGGGAGGAAACATTGGAGCAAAGATATAAGGCAGGAATTAAGATTCATCCTAAAATTTTCAGCTGTCCATAAACCCCTTTCTACTCTTTTGAATCCAATTTCTAATAATCTCAACTGTTTCCAAACTGCACACCATTAGACATTTTTATGCTTGGAAAGGCAGGAAATACTTGAATTCAGTGAACAAAGAAGGCCAGGTCCCCTAAGATAAAATAATCGTGACATCATTAATAAAGCATAGGGTCTGACACTACCCCAGGGTTCTGGAAGCTGTTTAAATTAGATCAAGCAACTTGGGCCACTGGTGCTTACTACAAAGAACTGCAGAACTTGAGGCCTGAGAAAATTGGATTTTTTTCCATTGAAATGGAGACTATGGTTTTGGAAGAGGTGGTGTTAAAACCACAATTCTCTCATATACCCTTGTGGCTAAAGGCTCCAAAGCCACAGAGGGACAGCTTCAGTCTCTCCACATGTGGCTTTCCATGAACCCACTGTAATTCCAGGAAGTTGGTATGGAATATAAATAGGACCTGAACTCATGCTAATTGGATGCACAAGAAGTATATATATTATAATGTTTCATTAGAAGCATGTTTGATTGTTCAACAAATAACTTTCTTAATAAAAAATTATAAGTGGAAAAAAAAGAAGTATGGTTTCAAACATGTAGAAAATTTCCACTCTCCAACTTGTGACTCAAAATGCCTTGGGAAGAAAAAAATAGCATAATTAGCCATTATGTAACAGCTCGAAGGAGGAGGTCATGATGGGGTGGTTTAGCTAACTTAGAAAAAGAAGGACCCACCACTGGGGAAAGGGATGCAAAATGGGAGGTCATGGAGTTAACAAAATGAACTTTTATTTTGCTCCATTTGCTTTAGGCTTGCCCTGTTTGTGCCTGTGGTCAGAAATTCTTGGACTTGGAAATATAAATTAAGATATGGAAATATAAATTAAGAGGGCCCAGAATTGTGACATCAGCCCCAAAGAACCACTGAATACACTATTATATGGCACATTATTCATAGTCTGTCACTCCCTTAGGTCCTCTGAATGCCAGAGAATCCTAGGACAAAGGAAAAAGTACAGGAAGACAAAGGGAATAGGCATCGTTTAATAAATCTTTCACACCAAAGCATTGTCTCTATTGGATGCCAATTGGAGGTAGCATTTAGCCAAATACATTTGTCCAGGGACTGACCCTGGATATAATAAAAACCCAATTTTCAAGAAAATATTGTGTAAACTCCTCTGATTGTACTTGTCTCATTCGTCAGAGGACTATGGGGTATTTTCAAGGCATAATGATATCCCTCAATGCTCCCTTTCCTGCTAAGAAGAGATTTTATCATCTCTCTAGATTTCACACCAGGGTCAGTCTCACTTGGCTCTATTTCCTTGTATCTGCAGACTTCAAATAATCAGGGAACATCTTGTCAGGAAAAGGCCAGATGGGCAGACAGGGAAGCGATCCAGCCCCTGAGGAAATAGAGTGTTCAACCTATCTGCTCCCCCACAGCACTGGCAAGCGAGGAGCCAGACAGAGATGCAAGAACGGGTACCTCCAACTTAGCTCAGGGCTGCAGAAACCTGGTGCCAGATGAGCATTTTTTGGAATTTTGGGAGTAGGAAGTTCAAAGTTCCATGTTGTAAGCTCACATGATGAAATCTAATCCCACCCTCCCTTTGCTCTAGAAATGAACTGTGTCCTCTCCTTGAACTGAACTCTCAGAGCCACAGAACCTCACAAGGCAATTTTCCCTCCCATGCCCTCTGCAAATGGGAGGTGAAGTGAAATGCTAAGGAACAGGCATAGATAGTGATCCATGGTCTAACTAAATGTTTAAAATGAGGTGCATTCTCATTGCTTTTACATTTTGATTCCTGAGAGATACTTTTCTCTGGAGATTAAGTGGTAAATAGCTTTTAGACTAAAACATTCCAGAGTCATGCTCGCATCCTCAGCAGGTAGAGTATGTGGGAGCATTAAATGTTTCCTTAAATAGGCCTGATATCTGGCATTAACCCCTACCTATCCCTTTAGAATATTGAGACACTGTGGTCTTTGTTTCTTGACCTCATCAGGCAGGTGCCATCCTGTCCATGACCTATGTCTGCCACCTTGATTGACTATGCTCTGGGACCTTGGATAATGTCCAAATAAAGCAGAGAAGGAAGAGGGAAACATTGTTAGCTAAGCAACCATGCATTTCATTGTTCTGAGAGCTGATCCTGGGGTGAGCTCTGGTTGGCTTTCTTTTCTCAGCCTTGACCCCTTGGCCCCATGGCTTTGAACCACAGCTGTGTCTCTGGACTGATTAGTTTCTGCACTCTTAGTGGGTTTCTTGATTACTATCCCTATTCCCTGACCCCTGATCTGAACATTAGTCCACAGATATCAGAAGATGCTTGGCTTTTGCTGTTTAAGTGCTTTTGTGGTGATGAATCAGAGTACAGTTCTGGATTGAGGAATCCCAAACCAACTAACAGAAAAGGAATAGTCAGAAAGCAAGATCAGTTTACCAAAGCCTATGTTGGATGTATACAGACCAGGATCTGAGAATCATAAAAGAGTCAATACACTGGCATTAAGTTTGGAGGCATGGGATAGGTTATGAAGATTCATATCACAATGTTATGCTAATCATGTTTTCAACCAGTGCTTCTCAGCCAGGAGCAATTTAGCTCACCAGGGAACATGCAACAATATCCACAGGCATTTTTGATTGTCATATCTGTAAGAGTGCTACTGGCACCTAGTGGGTATGAGCCTGGGATGCTGTTAAACATTTTATGATGCTAGGGATAGCTCTCCACAGCAAAGAATTATCTGACTTAAACTGCCAGTAGTGCCATGGTTGATAAGTCCTGTACTGAACAAAGAAGGAAGATACAAATCATAGATCACAATTACATAAATTATGATGATGAAGAAAAGACTGGTAAGTCATATGCACAGTAATAACAGTGGATATATCTGAGTGGCAGATTTATGCATTTTTCCTTTTTCTTGGGCTTACAAGCTTTTTAATATAACTATTTTACCTTTAAATGTAAAAATGTTATTCAAGTAATATGTGAACACATCCTGCTTGCAAATACTACAATGTTAGAGATGAAACCGAATACCTCTTTGACCAACCCTGCTTCTATCACCTCGGTCTCCTTTCCAGAAGCAACCAGTGTTGTGGATGTGATCTTAAAGAGCTTTATTTATGCATTTATATATGTTATGTATAGCTATAGAAAATATTTACTTAGCACATCCTTTTTAACAGCTTCAAAGTATTCTGTAGTTTATTGCTTTCTTCACTGATGAACATTTAAGTTGCTTCCAGTGCAAGGCTATTACAAGAATTGCTTCATAGTGGATGTGACCTTTAAGAGCTTTATCTACACATTTGCACGTGTATTATGTGCAGCCATAGAAAATATGTACAAACACATCTTTTTTAACAGCTGCATTGAACGTGCTTCCTTGCATTATGCTTGCAAAGCCCTCCTGAAGTGGATGTGGGAATGTAAAATTGTTGGGCTATGGAAAATGCATATTTAAAATTTCATCAGCTATTACCAATTGCCTTCCAAATCACCCACAAATTTGATTTCCTGACACCCTCACCAACATTTGATACTTACCTGGATATTAATTGGATAGATATAAATAGTGCCTTGTTTTAGTTGGTTGGTTTTTCTGTTGTTGTTTTTGTTTTTTTGGTACCAGGGGCACTTAACCACTGTGCCACATCCCCAGCCCTTTTTTATTTTGTATTTTGAGACAGGGTCTCACTACGCTATGTTTCTTAGGGCCTCTCACTAAGTTGCTAAGGCTGGCTTTGAACTTGTGATCCTCCTGCCTCAGTCTCCCGGGTTGCTGATATTCCAGGCATGCACTACCACACCAGGTTTGTTTTTGTTTTTAGTTAGCATCTCCTATGTTACTGAAGAGGTCAAGCACCTCTTCATGTATTTGTGGAACCTATTCTACGGTCTCTTCTGTGAGAAGTGGTGTTCACATCCCTCACTCACTTTTGTAATATGACATCTTACCAATATTTTTAAGAACCAAAAAGAACAGAATCAGATATGTATAAGAACACAGAATGAGCCTACCCAGCTTCTTGCCTATCCTGCATAGACATAGCTTGAGTCCCACCCAGACCAAAATGACCCTTATTGCTATTACTAAGAACCCAAGAAAGCAGTTAGTTATATTAGGAAACAAATTGGCCAGGCCCATTCCCATCACTGCTCCATTTTTCTCTAGGCTGTGAGCCTTTATTATGCCAGCATCTTGACACTGAGCATCCAGCAGGTACTGCCAGTCAGATTCGCTTCAGTTACAAACAAATCTGATATGTGGTAAAGCATAAAGGACCATGAAAGTCATCGTGTGAACTGGATGGTATCTGCGGCCCATGCAAATGGCAATTAGTACCATTAAATTTCACTTAATCTTCATTAAGAACATCTGTTGTCTAGCCCACATGAGAAAGTCAAACATGGGGTGGGTGATTGTGACCACTGTAAGTAAGTAGTTTTATCAACTAGCTTTTTCCCACCTAGGGCATAAACTGAAAGAGATGTGGCAAAGAAAATGTATATGTGATATGTAGTGGTTAAAGTACAAAATTAGACGGAAAGCTTCTTTAAGATTTTTTGGTGTTATTTGAAACTAGGGGGCTTGTGGGCTATGTCCCTTTGTGGTGAAAGAGATGATTAATTTTGCTGTGGTGTGTTTCAGGCTCAGAGGATAGGATTCCAAAGACTCAACCAAAATATGGCCAGTTTGGTATGGTGAAATTGGACCATACCAAATCTAGCCTTTCTGGTCTACTCCAGCCCTTTTGGTTACCCCATTCCATACACCTCCCTAACCCGTTCCCTTGGGAGGCCGTGTTTTCTGCTAGAGGACTATGGATTTAAATAATTTCAAATTTCTGCAGACATTTTGCCTGTCTGCCACCCTTCCGCCCACAGGAGGAGGAGGACATCTTATCTTCTGCCTGACTACCTCTGTTTTCCTTGGTGGAACAGACAGCCTAAAATGTATTCACACCACTTCCAGAAGGGATGTCAGGGGAAGGGCAGGGCTTTCTGCACTGTACCCTGAGTTTAAGCAGATTAGGCTTTACTTGATCATCAACTACAGCAGCGATGGTCTTTCTAACTCAGGGAGGGGAAGTAGATAGGTAAGTAAGTAGTGTAAACTGTGTTCTTTTGTTATATGCACCAAGCACCTCGTTTTGGTAGCTTAACCGGTTATAATTCTACATTTATTTGGGTGATTGGTCAATATCAATCTTGCTTACCAGGCTGTAACAATATGGGAGCAGAAGCCACATCTTCTTTTGTCGTAACAACAGCATTCATCATTGAATTCCCCAGCATTTAGCACAAGTCTTTGTCACACGTTAAGTGTGAAATAGCATTTGTTGAATAAATAAATAAACAGAGGGCTGTGGCTCTGATGTTCTTAGAATAGAGGAAAGGCAGGGATTCAGGCAGGTGGATAGGGAATGGCATCTGTGAGGGGGAGAGCATGTAACCGTTCCTCGACTCTCACCACAGAGACACCTCACTCTGGCGCCACAGTTTACATTTGAGCAAGGCTTTCCCCAGCCAAGGCATCTCCTGAATCTGCCAACAGGACCTTCACCTAGAAAGGTTGGGAATGACTGAGGGGGAAGTCTGCCTTTGACATTTTACTGTTTTCCTATCATCTCAAAGCCACTGTCTTCTTCAGGGCAGAGGCCCATTCACAAGCAAAAGTCCATCTTCCTTACGGGAGACTTAGAAGAAAACTATGCCAGTGTGTTGTGAAGCTGAGATGGCAGGGGAACCGAATGGCTTGGGGACTACATTTCTATTAAATTTGAAACACAGACATATTGGTGCATTTCTTGTATCATATTTGCTCCAAGAATCTGCCAGTAGATCTCTCCCCTGTCTCTCAAAGAGAATTGACATGGAAGGAGGAGAGGGTAAAATGTTTTGCAAATGAAACAAAGACAATACTTTAAAGAAACTTTAAATCAAGCTTCAATTCAAGAGAATATTTATGAACTGAAGCACTGATTCTTTCCCCAAATCTTTTCAATGACTCCTTCTCAACTCTTGTCCCATCCTTGCTCTTTTTCCACAACCATTTTCTTGATTTTTTTGTCTATTGTGCTGAATTCTTGCAATACATTGTTCCTCTGTCCATTGATGGCAAAAAGTGAGATTCTGACTGAATCCCCAATCACCCCCATATGACTCAGGATCCTGATGCAGAAATGAGGAACAAGTTAAAACCTTGAATATTTTAACTACATCAGTTCCACAGTTACTATTAATTGGAACAGCTCTTATTCACAAAACCAAACCCAGACATTTCCAGTGAGACCATTGAGAATCCCATAGACTCAGGAGCTAGATAATGCAGTTGGCTTGGGTATCACTAATTTCATTTCCATGCTTATGTTTGCCATCATTCACTGTGGGACAAGAACAAATCAACTATGATAAGGCCATACCCTGGATTAGTATTGTGCATTGTTAGTGTAAATGAAATGTATAGATGATTTAAAGGTAGTTATAGAGGAAATAACAAACGGAAATTGAGACTTTGGTGTGAAATAATTAGTTATTTGCTGAGTTGGGTCTTTGGCATTGGTTTATTTCTCATGTTTTACAAGGAATAGTTCCCAATGGACCTGAAAGATTGGCTTTAGGAGCTTACTGGAATTAATAAAACAAAACTTCAGAATGCGCTGTAATGAAAGTAGGAGTCTCTGGCTATCTTTAAGATACTAAAAATTTCTCCTCTTAGAAATATGAAATTTTTTAGGACCAAAGAATAAACTTTAGGGGCTCATCCAGTCTCACGTCTCATGCAAAATAAAAACTCTCTCCTTAAAGTAATCCTATAAACTCCAAACCTCTCCAGAGACCAAATGCTTATTACTCTTTATCATCATTTAAAAGCATTTATAGTATATAAACCAATTGTCATTTTAGGTGATTCTAGCAATCCAAATGTATATAGAGAATATGTGAAAGTCCTCTCTTCACCTTTCTCCATTCCCCCTTTCTCTTACCATAGGTAACCATTGTTAACTGTGTATCTTTCCAGCCCTTTCATATACATGTACATCAGTGGTTCTCAACAAGAGCAGTTTTGCCCCCAGGGGACATTTGGCAATGTCTGGAAACATTTTTGGTTGTTACAGATGGGGTTAGGATGCTACTGGCACCTAGTGGGTGAAAGCAAGGGATGCTGCGAAACATCTTAAAATTATCAGGACACCTCTCCACAAAACTCAGTTATTTGGTTCCAAATGTCAATAACATCAAGATTGAGAAATCCTAATTTACACATAGATATATAAATATATATTTTATTCTTAAATATATAAGATCGCATAATCTCCAAATTTTTGTGATCTACTTTGGCAATATTCAGAGTTCTTTCTATGTATTTCCTCTGCATTCTTTAACAGCTGCATGGCATTCTATAGTATGGATGTATTCTGATTTGTTATATAATCTCCTATTGGTGGATGTTTAGGATGGTTTCAATTTTTGGAATTACATTCAATACTGTGTTAAGCATTTTGGTACAGATATCAAATATTACATCACTAGGAGGAGATTCACTGTATCAAATGTATATATTTTATTTGGTATGATTCTGCCAAATTTCCCTCCCAAAGACTTTATAAATGCATAATTCCATCCATAGTGATTAGTAGTGCTATTTTCTCCTTTTTCTCCTACTTTGAGTAGTACTGTTTATCCATCTTTTAAATTTTTACCAGTCTGAGAGGCAAACAATAATATACAATTGATGCTTTAATTTGCAGTTCCCTAATGCTATCAAGATTCAATGAGCATTGTTTCCAGCCATCTTAAATTAATTAAGAAAGTAATTGCCTATTTATTTTGCCCATTTTTCCTACTGGCATCTTTATTCTTTTTTAAAAATATATATTTTATAAAGTAATCCTTTATTGAATACATTGCAAATACGTGTATCACACCGATTGTATTTTAGATCTATTTACCAGAACTTTTGTACAAAAATTTTAATTTGTGCATAATCAAAATCATTATTCTTTTGTTTTATGGCTTCTATGGTTTGGGTCTTGCTGAAGAAAGACTTCCTTACCCAAAGATGATTGAAAAATATCTTCTATGTTTTCTTCAAATACTTATAATTTTCCTTTTGTGTTCATCTCTTTTTTTCAGTGTTTGACATGAGCTGGGGAGCATCTACCTTTTTTCCAAATACATGGGCAATGTCTGAATCCAATGTATAAAATGATTCTCCACTCACCTTGAGCATCCATACACTAAGCTCCTATATAC
The DNA here is from genome assembly GCA_004027875.1 of Aplodontia rufa. NCBI lineage: Eukaryota > Metazoa > Chordata > Mammalia > Rodentia > Aplodontiidae > Aplodontia > Aplodontia rufa. The sequence goes on from PVKS010049822.1 coordinate 9,873, forward strand.
ATACTGTTCTGTTTCTGGACTCTCTGTTTACCCACAATCTCTATTTCATGGACTTATTTCTACCTGTTCCTGGCCTAGTACCCATATTATTTTAAGTACTATAATCTAATTTGACATCTGGTATTGTAAGTCCTCACTTGTGATTTTTTTCAAAACATCATTTGTTATTATTACACATTTTCTCCTCTATATAAACTTCAGAATCAGTCAATTTTCACAAAAGTTCTGCTGAGATTTTTATTTAGACTGCTTTGAATTTTATATGTAAGTTCAGGGAGAATTAGTTATCTTTAAAATATATTTTTTAAAGAGAGAAGGACAGTGAGAGAGAGAAAGAGAGAATCAGTTTTATTTAGTTTTTCATGAGGCTTTCATTGCTTTGACACTCTGTTGTAAACAGTGCTGGGGTTCTAACCCACATCCTTGTGCATGCCAGGCAAGTGCTGTAACTGCTGAGCCACCACTCCAGTCCTTTAAAATATTTTTAAGAATAAAACATTTTTTATTTTCTTCAATAAACATGTTTATATATTTTCACCAAGTTCTTCTAATGCATTTCTTGTAGATTTATTCCTCAGTATTTTATGATTTTTCTTGATCTCATGAGTGTGATGTTTTCTCACAACTGTTTTTGTAGTTTACTATTGCTGGCATATAGAAAACAACTGCTTTTGTATCCTGATCTTGTGTGTGGTCACCTTGAACAATCTTATTGGAGCAAATTTTAACTCATTTTCTGTGATTTTCTGAGTAGACAGTATGAAAATAGTGATTTTTTTCTTCTTTTATACCTCATTTTTGTTCCTTTTGCATGATCATTACTTTGTAAGAAGTCATTACTTTGTAAGAAGACTACATATTTAAAAGTTCCCTCTGTTCTGGAAATTTTATGTCCAGTAATTCTAGTTCAGTTTTCTAGAGCTAAACGGAATAAGGCAAATCCTTTTTATACAGGATAGAATTGTAAATATTTGAATATGCATATCATGATCAAACTCCATTTTCCAGGATAACCAAGTCTGTTATCTTAAATATATGGTGTGATTTCTGTATCGTTTCCCACTCTTGTCATCTTTCCGTAAATGAACTCATTTTGTCAATGTTTCTCTTAAAACAAGGTGTCCAGAGTAGAGGAAATTTCAGATATTATCAGAGCATTGCAGAATATAGAGAAACTAATTTCATTAATATACACACAATGTTCCCACTCAGGTAAGTCTAAGATTGCTAGGTTTGGGCTAAATAGTTTAAAACTTTTTTTCTGCAGTAGAATCCTTTTACAAGTGAAATCTTAGTGAGAACTCCAATTCTTAAAATGATTAAGAGTAAAATCTCTTCTTTAAAATGAAAGAATAATGACAGATTACAAAATCTTCATCATTTTGACTTCCTTCTTGTCCCACAAGATAGCCCAAAAGAAATTCTAAGGATCAGAAGAACAGTTTGGAAACTACTAATGGAGTCCAACCTCTTCAGAGGACAGTATGGCCCAGAAAGGAGAAAAGACAAACCAATGTTATATATACTTAGTGGAATAATCAGAACTCAACTTGAGCTTGCTGACTCCCATTTCAGAGATCTTTTTAGCATTTTGTACTATTCCTCAGTATTAGCACCCTATTTCAATGATTGTTATTAACCTTAAGATCAACTAAAATCCTAGGGCTTCAGTTAATATGGGTTTTGCTCCAATTCATACAGCTGAATTTTGAAAATGTAAATGTGGACTCTTAAAGTTATTAAATATATTAAATATAATCTCTCCAAGAACCCCAAGAGACATTAGAAATGTTTTACTTTGGCTCTTCAGTACTGCCTTTTTAAACTTTCTGAACCTCGATTTTGTCATCCAATACCAATCTTTTGATTGATTTTATACTTTTTTGGTAGGTCTCTGCAATTAAAGTTATAAATCATTGTACAGATATTTGATCCCTA
>PVKS010049823.1:0-11807 GCA_004027875.1 Aplodontia rufa
CATGGGCTGCGATTCTTCTGACAGGGGCTTCATATTTTGGGATTTTTAATCCTCATTTTAAACTTTTAAATATGTCATTTATTTTCTCAGTTTGCACATTAATTTTGTGCTAGTACTTCACACAGTTCTGTTAGTTCACCAGAAGTCACACCCACACACACCCACACACACACACACACACTCTGAGACTGCATTCTACCTTGTGGCATGATTTCACACATTTCTTTCTGCATGAAAAATGCAGGCAAAGGGACAGCACCAAAAGCATGCTGCAGAAAATGGGTTCCAGCATGTAGAGGGCTGCAGCGTTCTGCCAGCAAATGCAGGCCACAACAGAATGGTACTGCCTTTAGTCACTGAGGCACAATCATGAGTGTCCAAGTTCCGTGGAAGCACCTAACTTATTTAAAAGGAAATTATGTGATGATTTGGTTTTAGCAATATTTGATGATATTCCAAGTCATGATGAATAACAATTTGATCCACTTCATCAACTTTCAACTCCTGCTGAGAGAGAGTCTACACCTTGGTAGAAAAGGTAACTGAGTATCTCATGTGCCTCTCATTTAATAGCCAATGACCTTTGACTGTAGCACTGCTTTCTATGGAACTCCGAATCAGTTATGTTTTAAGTTGTTTTTCCATAATTTTCATTGGTGATTATAGTTGTACATAATGGTAGCAGTTGTTGTGACATATCAGTAAATGAACATAACAGTATAATTTGGCCAGTGGCTTCCCACAGTATTTCCCCTTTTTCTTCCCTCCTTACCTCTCACTGGTCTTTATTCCTCTACTGATCTCCCTTTGGTTTTCCTGAGATACACCTATTTTCTTTTCCTTGATTTTCCTCTCTAGCTCCCATATAGGAGAAATAACATATGACCCTTTGCCTTCTGAGTTTGGCTTATTTCTCTAGTTTCAAACATTTTTTTTCTGAAAATGACATATTTTCATTTTTCTTTATGGCTGAATAAAACTCCATTGTGTATATATACCATATTTTCTTTATCCATTCACCCACTGCTGGACACCTAGGCTGGTTTCATATTAGGTTACTGTGAATTGTGCTGCTGTAAACAGGGCTGTGTATTTATCTCTATACTATGCTGGTTTTAAATCTTTAGGACGAATATGGAGGAGGGTCATATGGGGTTTCCGTTCCTACTCTTTTTTTTTTTTTTTAACAGTGAGAGAGAGTTTTTTTTTTTTTTTTATCTGTTTTTTCTTCCTCCACTCAGTTGTGTATGTGGCACTAGAGATTGAACTGGTCCTCCCACATGGCAGATAAGTGCTCTACTACTGAGCCACCTTTCCAGCCTCTCTTGCCTAGTCCTTTGAGGAACCTCCAAACTGATGTCCATAACAGTTGTGTTAACTTACAGTCCAACAAATAGTGTAAAAGTGTTCCATTTTCTGCATAACCTTTCTGGCATTTATTATTGTTAGCATTGGTAATGATTGTCATTCTGACTGGAATGAGCTGAAATCCCAGTGCAGTTTTGATTTACATTTTGCTAATTGCTAATAACGTTGCATATTTTGTTATTTGTATATCTTCCTCTGAAAAGTGTCTGTTTAGTTCATTTGTCCATATATTAACTGAGCTATTTGTTGTTGGTCTTTTTCTTTTTTTGGTGTCACGTTGTTAGAGTTCTTTACATGTTCTAGATATTCATCTTCTGTGTGAAAAGTAGCTAGCAGTTTTCTCCCATTCGTAACTGCTTACTTTGCTGTGTAGACACTTTTTAATTTGATGCTATCTCGTTTATTAATTCTTGTCATAATTTCTTGAGCTTTAGAGATCCTGCTGGAAAAGTCCTTCCCTGTTCCTTATGCTGGAATATTGACCCTAGCTTTCTTCTAAGAGTTGCATAGATTCTAGTCTAATTGCTAGGCCTTGGATCCATTCTGAGTTCATTTTTGTGCAGAATGAGAGAAAAGCTTTTGCTATTTTCCTTTCCAACAGTTCCAGATCCAGACGTACAAAGAACTATTGAACTCCATAGTGAAATTCAAATGAGCTAATTTTATTTATGTCAGAGTAAATGTTGACACTATTTTTTTTCTCAGTGAGGAACAATTGTTACCAACAAGACCTTTAAACTTCCTTAAATATTCAGACAGTCAAATGTTCTTTAGAGCAATACCTCTTATTGATTATTAATAAATTAAGACATTTAGTAAGGAATTAAAAAATCCACATTCATCAGTTTAAAAAAAAGTATTGTTATATTGACATCCACATTGTGATACTGATTTTATAGCCAAGAAGTACTTCTTCATTTCATTTAGGTAGATATGTTGCAGTGGAAGATCAAATGGTAGGTGTATTTTTTTATGTTGTACAAAGTTATAACAATTAACACTGTTGCCTGCAATGAAGTAGTGTTTTGTTGCCTGCCTTCTCTGTCTGCTTGTGATACAGTCTGATTGCTTTTCACCATTCTTGTTCATGGACTGTTATCTCATAGATGAGTTAAGTTGCATGCTTTTTTGGGGAGTGATGCTGGTGATTAAAGGGGCAAGTTACCACTGAAATATATCCCTAGTCCCTTTTAATTTATTTTACTTTATTTTATTTTTTGAGACAGAGTCTAAATTGTTTAGGGCCTGGCTCAGTTGCTGTGACTGAATTTGAGTTTTTGAGATCCTCTTGCTTCACCCTCCCCGGTTTGTAATATTAGTCTTTTATCATCTCTGTATGTGTTCTTTTGCCATTCATACAGCATCATTAGTGAACCATATGTTCAAATTGCTGCTTTTTTGGTTGTTTTCTTATATGTTGAGTTTCAAGGGTTTTTTAATGTATCCTGGATACAAGCCTTAATTAAGTATATAATTTACTAACGTTTTTACAAATTAAGTTTCTTCTCATAATTGTGCCTTTTAAATAGCAGTTTATTTGGTGAAACTGATCTTTTTAATTTACTTTTGTGGGAGTTTTTATTTGTTCGATTTTGGTTCTGAGCACTTGAAGGTTTCTTCATGTTCTTGCCTAACCCAAAGTCACTATGATTTCCTTTATATTTTCCCCTTCAAAATTTTGCAGCACCATAATTCCCATAAATATCCTATTGTTTAGGACTCTGTGTTGAAATGATGTGTGTGTGTGTGTGTGTGTGTGTGTGTGTGTGTGTGACTAGATATCGAACCCAGGGGTTCTCTGACACTGAATTACATCCCCATCCATTTTCTTTTTTATTTTGAGACAAGATCTGCCTAATTGCAGAAACTGACCTCAAACTCCTGTCACAGCCTCCAGAGACACTGGAATTATAGTGCTGAATCACCATGTCTGGCTAGCTTTTCTTTAATGAATTGAATTTGCAACATGTTGAAAATAGATTGATCCTGTATTTGTTGGTCTATTCTGGGTATTCTGGTCTTTTGTATTTATGCATTTGTTTATCTTTGCAGTCCTAGTATTGTACTACAATCTCTTGATGATTGTAGCTTAATGATAGTCATGAAGTCGAACAATATTCATTCTCTAACTTCGCATTCTTCTTTGAAATAATTTTGACTACTCTATGTTCTGTGACTTTCAATAGGGATTTTAAACATAGATTATTGTCACAGAGAAGTAAAACAACCTTCGAACTAGGATAATGATAATGATAACAGTGTCTCTTGAGGGTGCTGGTAGATCAGGACTGCAAAGTGAGTATGGGTAAAATAACAGAGTTGAAGAGAATTAGATAAGTTAAGGATATACTATAATTATGGATCCAGCAGCACACATTGATGGGTTAGATATCAAGTGTGAGTAACAGTTTGGATTTATAAATAAATCTTGAAACTTAGAGAAAGCATTTGCATGTCTGGTAATGATATTTACTGAAGTGGAAGAGAATGGGACATGAGTTATATCACGTCCTAGAAGAAAGGACAGAGACTGATGTTTCTAACTGTTAGACTTCAAATGCTATTAGAAACGCAGGTGAAGGCATGAAGCATGCAAGTGGATGTAAGTAATTAAAGTGCAAGAGAAAGGATAAAGTTATAAATTTGAGACTGTGAGCAGAACTAATAATAATTGAGAAGAGAGATGGAATCAAATCACACCCTTATCATCAATAATTGGGCTGTGTAACAGATAAGAAGGAGGGACCAGTGGTCCAGAAACAAACCTAAAAGGCAGGTCAGAAAATCCGGGGAACAACCTGTCATCTACATTAAATTCCACTGGTAGATAGTATGCAGTGGGGATGGAGGGTATCCAATTTTTGGCAACACTGAGTGAATAAAGCACTTTTGTAAAAGTGAGTTCAGTAAGTGATAGAGAAATCAAGCAGTTGTAAGTGAAATATTGTCTGATGAAAATGTAGTTCAAGCTGGACCAGTGGCTCAGCAGTTGCATGCAGGAAGACAGGGGTGCAAACCCCAGCACCATGTATGTAGAAAAGTGTTGGAGCAATGAGGTCACTTGAAAAACTAAATAAAATTGATCCTTTCTCTTACTGTGCCTCTCTCTCTTAAAAAAAAATGAAAGAAAATGTACATTTTGCTAGTTCTTGACTATGCCTTTATTTAGTAATGTTTAGGTCAAGGTATTTCTTAATTTGTCAACAATTTAAAGACTCCTTTGTTTGAAAAAATCACTCATTTTATTATTTATCATTTTTATTGGTTCTTTATAGATGTACACGATAATGGATATACAATGACAAAACTATGAAAGCATAGAGTATAGCTTATTCTCTTTTGGTCCCCATGCACTACCCCTTTCTGTCTCTTCCTTTCATCCGCTATTCTTTTTAGATATACATGACACTATCATTCACTCAAATCTTAACATCTATTTTAGTAAATTATAAGAATCTGAATATTTAGAACTATTAGAAACTTTGGAATCAGATTTCACATATCAAAGAAAAACCACAACTGGAGAAGCTGTGTCATGGGTCTTTTCCTGAATCAATAATGTGAAAGAGGGGCATAATGTCCAATTGGCTGAGGTAAGGCTGGATTCTGAAATTACCAGCTGGTCAGTGTTTGAGATTATAATGATTAGGTAAAACTGTGGATGGACCATCCCAGTGAAGATCATATTTCCTAAGCTGTATTACTCCAGGACTGTAGGGAAGAGGGAAAATAGGTATTAGGGACTTAATAGAAATATCTAATACACAATGTTATGAGAAATTCAAAGCAGAAATAACATGGAATAGATTATAATCTTACAACTTAAATTATTAGACTAGAAGTTTAAATGAAGATATGAGGAAAAAACACTATGAATGGATGCAAGCACCTAACATTGAGTACCTGAAGGGTAAAGAAAACCTAATTTAATGGAGAAAATAATTACAATGGAATTATGAGATGAGAAAACAATAATAATTTCATTATATTCTGTTGTGTTCTCTAATAAATCATGAGAACAGATGCTTCTAGCCCAAGCAAACTTTAGAAAAATTAAATGTTTCAGGTTTAATTTTGAAAGTAATATTCTTTTTAATACCATTATCAATATTTTTGATATGCTTTGTCATATACTTGGGAATTGAATGTGCTTCTCGGGATGAAGAGAATCCATTACCATAATGTGGTTTGTTATTCCATACTCAGATGCCTCCAACTCCCTCCCACAAACATACTTTGCTTGGCTATTTACAGCAGCTAATAAGGCAGTCAATAAGATTAGGATTAATTCTGGGAATTAAAGTTGGGGAGTAATATAAGGAATTTTGCAGCTGCCACTGTATAGTCTTTTGTATAATTATAACTTTAATTTTGTTAAAATGAGGACATTACTTTCCGCCTCCCCATCCCCCACCTACATTGTAAGAACTAAAAACGGTCCACTTCTGACAAGTCACATTATTATTTTCTTACAACTCTTTCTGGAATCTATTCTTCAGCATCAGGGAGAATTGAGTGCACAGTCTTATGGGAGGACTTTTTATGATTCTTTTGTGTCTAAAAGAAATTATGAATAGTGTTTTCCTCAATTCTTTCATTTTTAAACTACATGTCGTAAGGCTGGATAAGCATATTTTTTTCCAGCTGTTTCTATGGCTGCCTATTTTTTTTGAGCACAGTCTTTGCAGCACTGATTTCTAATTCATAGAACATTCAGCACACATTGTTCTTACTCAGTATGCATATTACTAGAAGTCTAAATTGGTTTCAGAAAGTTTAGGTACTTAAAACTATAATGATGTATATAAGCCTGTGGTAATCATTAAGATAAAGGAAAAATGCAATTTTGCAAATGTTTTCTTTTAATTTTCTGCATTAGTCCCCTCCTTTAAAAATTTTTATGTGGAAGGGTATTTTTTTTATTTTCTTAAAACAACAAAACTAATTAATTCCAGGTTGTAAGGAATAGATTTGCATAGTGGTAACAATAGGAAGAAAGTTTAAAAACTATAAAAATATTATGAACATTGTAGCATTTTTGAAAAATCATTAAAAATAGTTAGAATAATGATGATGATATTTCCAACTTTATTCACACAAATTTCTAATCCCATTAAGTTCATCCAAAGCTATTTCTGTTTACCTTAGTGAAAAGATTAGACTTACTTTTCCATTTTGTTTCTCTTGAGAAAGTATTGTGCACGATATGTAAGAAGGTTGCTTTAAATTGCTAAACAATTTAATTGAATACTCATAAGTTTTTCCCTAGTGTACTATTTCTTCTACTTCCAAATTGGTTTGACCTCTTATTCCATTCATCTCTTCATATGCTCATGTATTCTTCATGTTTCCTCTTACTACTATTTTATTAAAAATAACTTTGATTTGAGGATGTGGTAAAAATCATTTCCTATGAGAAAGAAATGAGATAATCCATGCAAAGATGTAGATTTAATTCTAGTATACCATAGACCTTATGTAAAAGTTTGCAATATTTTCTTCAGTTTCCTTTTTTTTTTAAGTGAGAGGAACAGTGAGAGAGAGAGAGATAAATATATTTTATTTAGTTTTTCACGTGGCTTTCATTGCTCTGAGACTTTGTTGTGTACATGGTGGGATTTGAACTCACATAGTTGTGCATGCCGGGAAAGCACCGTAACCTCTGAACCACCACTCCAACCCCTGGTTTCACTTTTTTCCTCTTACTTCAAATAATAAAATTTCTCTGTACTGCTACACAGTCTCTATCATAGAAACTTGATGAGATTATCTAGCTGATTGCAATCAGGAAATATTATGGAATAAAATAATGGATTCAACAAATATTTTTAGATTATCAAATGCTTGGAAACGTAGACTGGAAATCTTTGCATTACCTCTATTGTTGAAATCCTACATACACCTCCCAATCTCAACTGGTTAGCTTTTTCTTCCCCTTATTTTTTAAAGTAAAATTCAATAGAGTGGAAGATTTTAACTACAAGATGTATTAAGGGAAAGATTAAAAAATGGTAGTAATGTAATCTAAAATGCCTTGGTAGGTATTTGTATAGATATGAAACTATCTTTTGTGTAACAAGTGGAAAGGAAATAGTTTTGCATATTTTACATCTGTAAAAATGAATAAATTAATTATTGGGATTGGCAATATTGTTAAAAGGAAATCTCCACTGTCCTAATTCCCTGTTGTGTGACTTTCTCTAGCAAAATCAGGTTGTTTTGGCTCAAGAATGGACAGAACAAAAAGTTGAATTCACTCAGCATTTTAGATTTATTTAAAATGTGACACAAAAAGACAGAGTGGTTAGATCATTTAGGTTACTAGAAAGCTATTTCTGAAGTGATGGAGCAGGAAATCTATGATTAATAATGAAACATAAAGCAAGTGAATGCATGTACTGAGAGTAGAGTAGTCTGAGCAAGGTTGAAGAACTGTTGAAGTGGAAAAAATGGAATGAGCAAAGATGGGGAGATGAGAGCTTATATGTAGGAAATGAGTTGCTTGCATGAGCAGCTTTGAATATGGAAGCAAAAATACGGTTAAACTAAGTGAAGATGCTTAGTGGTTTTAGTAGTGAATTCAATGAGAAAATTTTTATACATTGAAAATATACATATCTAAAATACCTGGGTTTGACAGTTATCTCATGGATACTGAATTATCCAAGGATACTAAATAAAACATGGAAACAAGAACAGCACTTTAAATCAAGCACAAATGTGCTCTCATTCTCTCTCCCTTTCTCTTTCTTTTCTTACTCCCTTTCTGCCTTTGTCTTTTATTCTTTTTTTTTCTGTCTACCTGCCTGCCTGCCTGTCTGTCTGTCTTATCAATGACATGAAGTGTCCCATATTTTGGTGGAGAACAGCTGAAAGGAGAATAGAAGCATGCTTTAGTCTCATTACTGAATGGCAGAATTCCCAGCACATCAGAGATTCTAAGAGAACAATAGAGGAGAAATGTCTGTTTGCAACAATGTGGATCACATAGCTTATCAGTATTCCTCTTGTATGTATAGTAATAGGAGTATGAGAAAACAAACAGCCATGTGAAAGCTCTCAGTGGAACTGGTGTTTCCAAGGTTAGAGACCATTTTTCAGGTTGGAGTCACAAGGTGTGCTCTAAAGGAATGAGGACACCAGGAAGGCTGCTCAGCTAGAGTTCACTTAGTGAAGTCTGTGAGATGAAGAGATGTGAAGAGATCAAGGGTGGGATGGGACTGTGCTGGAATTGTGGGAAGTTAAATGATAAAGACAGGGTTCATTATGACAGAGACTCAAGCTCCCATGGAAGACAAGATGGCTCTGAGCCAATGCAAAGTCTTTGTTGGTGAGAGTCATGCATGTGTAAGATATACAGGCAGATCAGAATATAACAGAATTGATTCATCCATATCTATTATGTCTTCTCTCAGATATCTAAACATAGTAGAAAAGGAATAGGGTTTCTTGTACAAGGATTGGTGTAACCTAGAATCAGTATGAGATTTTGTGCATAATATGTATGTGGAAATAAAGCTATGATAACTAGAAATACAGTGCAAATATTTTTGGCATTGTATATATTATTATTTGGCTGTTTTTCCTGGATTTTCAGAAAAGCTTGGATTCTGGAAAACAGTCCGTCTGGTGTTAAACCAGCACCTCATTCTGGACTCTGCCATATGAATGAGCAAATGGAAATGATAGCCCACAGCTTTCCTAACTTTCAAAACTCTGCACCTATGGTTTTTCTTCCTGATTACAGAAACTTTTCCATTTGTATCACTAGAAACACTAAAATTTTCCTACTCTTCCTAATTTAAAGTTCAATAAACCTTATTCTTATTTCTCCCATTTTTATCTGATCATGTAAATATTGGTCATTTTCTTTTGCAAAATTGCAAAGGCTACATTGGTAGCATTAGTGAAACTATTAAAATCATTACAGTGGTTTTCTCTGATATAGGAAGTGTATTTAGACACATTGGTTTTGAAGAAATACCGTTAATCCTAAAAGCACTTGTCAGAATTTTCTGTATGCAAATGCATCTTGAATTTGAATATTAATGCAGGCTGTCCATTGATCATATTTTGATGAACTCAAGACAAATTGAGCGGCCACATTTTCCATAGTTTTGGATAGATTAATATGATTCAACTAACTCTCTAACTTTAAGCCTATATACTTAAGCCTGAATTCTAAAAGTATTACAGATTTCCTAAGTTCTGAAAACTGCTTCTAGTTTCAATATCATATAAATGTTTATGGCTCAGTGATCATGGAAAACGGAGTTCATAAACCTTCATAAAAAGCCTATGATATCTCAGAATAAACTTCGTGTTCTCAAGAACAAATCCCCAGGAGCTATAACATGAGAAACAATATTTTATTTCAAAGATGTTAAAAAAAAAAAAAGCAATGAAGAGAAAACAGCATGTGTTAAATTTGTCAGGGTAAGAGTTTTATAGCACCTATTCAATTACATAAAGATTGTTTATTTTAGTGTCTCCAAAATTTTTAGCTTATATTTATCAAGAAATTACTATACACACAAAGAAAGTCATTTTATGCATAATGGTTGGAAATTTGAAAAAAACAATGTTACATGGTGAATTGCAACAATCAATAAATATTAACTCTTTCTTACTCTTAAATAAACCCAAAATTGTTATAGCTAGTATGAATTCTCTAAGACATCAAATGATCAAATGGCTCATATATATTTTTGCATGTTTAGTGGTCAAAATGTAATGCAAACCTATCAAATAGAAAGATTTCAATCAATTTTATTTATTTTTTCATCTGGTTTTTGTCTTTCTAACACCCAGTATGCGATGCTGGGGTTCAAACCCTGGTCCTCGCACATGCCAGGCAAATGCTGCACCTGCTGAGCCATCGCTCCAGCCCAGAGACATATTTGAAATGGAATATACATTAAAGTATAATGATAAATTTCGGCACAAATGAAAGGTATTATAATTGTACAGTATGCACTTCAGAAGTTAAATACATATACGTATTTGTAATAAGTTAAGAGAAAGGAACAGGAAAGACTGAAAAATATAGAGAAAATACAGTAGAATGTTAAAATTAATGAAGATAAATAAAGAATATAGGCATTCCAAACTTTTTAAGAATAAAACATGTAAAGCAAAAATTAAAAGTTCTTAAATGTACACACATAAAGATAAGTGAGGAAAAGATCTGGTTTATGCTTTGTAATGCTTTGTTAATTTAATTTTAAGTTGTGAAAGCCTTTTTTAATAAATTACTTGTCTATTTTTCCTAATTCATATATAATATTTTTATTATATTTCTCTTAAGATTTTAAGTTAATTTTAATTAAACATTATCAGCATAAGTTACAGTCTTATAATATTACTCAGAAAGAAATAAGGCAGAATGTTAACCAGAGAGTAATTTGATCAAGAATAGAATATAAGTTGATTGAAGTATTAGAAATTATCTTAAAGACAAAATAGCACCATTTGTATAAAATGAAGGAATTGAAAACATAAAATCTGACTTTTAGTACTTTAATTTGACTTTCTGAACTTAAAATCTACAAAAAGAATAGTACAAACTAAATGTCTTGCCATTTTCAATTACTATTTTTAAAATTTGGTTACAAAAATGTTGACATCATTTTAAGTTATGGGAATACAGAATGTGTCACTGATTGCCAGTTGTTATTCAGATCCAGCCTTAGATTTATTTGAAGAAAAAGATTATGATTTTATCAAACTTGGATGCATTTCCAAGCAGTTTTTTTTAACTAATTATTTTTGGAATTTCAGGGAGTCGGGAGCATTTCAATTGACTTTTGAAGGGATTAAGAATGAGATGGAGACATCTGTTCCTATCAATATTGTTATTTTTCATTAGCCTCAAATTTATATAAAATAGTTTTGTTTTGATTTTAAAAACAATGCCCAAATATATTTAAGATAGTTATTAATAATTTACATAAATTTTGTTAATGTAGCAATAATAGATCATATGATATACAATCTAGAATTTCTGCTCCCTAAATCAACTAACAAAAAAAATGGGTAAAGTCATGCTAGAAGACTGTGTTTCACTTTAACATAAAAACTGCACCCAACTACAAAATTTTCCTTACTTTTTTTTTAAACAATGAGGTACAGTGAGAGACAGAGAAAGAGGAAAACAATTTTTATCTAGTTTTTCATGTGACTTTCATTGCTCCGAGACATTGTTGTATACATGGGTGCTGGGGTTTGAACTCGTGTATTCACACATGCTGGGCAAGCGCCATAACCACCAAGCCACCGCTCCAGCCCTCCTTACTTTTCTTGAAACAAAGTTTAGAGTGTTTCCTAAGCTCCTGATTACAGTTTTTATGGCATCTATTTTAGAAATAGAAACCAAGTTTTAGTGATCAAGACCTGCAATTTTAAATAATCAATCGGATTCTTTGAAAATTTTGATGTTT
>PVKS010049824.1:0-11807 GCA_004027875.1 Aplodontia rufa
CACTGGCTGCGCCCTCCCCCGCTCGCGGAGCCCTCACTGACCTGCACGCGCGCCTCGGTGAGGTCGGTCCTCATGGCCAGCTGCTCGCGCGCGTACACGTCGGGGTAGTGCGTCTTCTGGAAGACCTTCTCCAGCTCCTCCAGCTGGTAGCTGGTGAAGGTGGTGCGGTTCCGCCGCTTCTTGCCCTTGTTGCTCTCCGAGTCTGCCTTCTCCAGCGGGCTGGGGAGGTCGGCGCTGGCCCGCTCCTGGGGCCCCTTCACCCCAGCCTCCTTCACACTGAGGTAGCTGCTGTCCATGCCCACGGTGTCAGAGTCTGGCGGTAGCTCTGGCTCTCCCAGGGAGCTCTCTTTCGCTGAGGGGAGAGGAAACAAGGTCAGACTCCAATGACTGAGCCAAGCAGGAGAGGAGCCTCTGGTTCGAACCTCAGCTTGTCATTGACATGCTGTGTGACCTTGGGCAAGCCCATTACCCTCTCTGAGCCTCTTTGACATCCTCTTAGAATGGGTCCCTGTCAGCACCAATGTCATGTGGCTCTGACTTGGCCAATCCACCCTGAGTGACTTGAATCCTCACCCTAGAGGGAGGATGCTAGGGATGCCCTTGGCTGGAACTCCTCTGGCCATTTCTCTGTGAGAAGCAGAAAAGCCCGCAGCTATGCGTGCACCCCCGTGGGCTGGGGGTGCAGGGGGAAGCCAGCTCTGACAGTCTGGTCTCATTTGAAGTTTGACAGAAGCCATGAGGCCTCTGTCCCAAGATTCCAAAGCTGAGGGGCCAGATCCCCTTGCCCACCGCCCACCCTTCAACCCTGGCCTCTCCTTCCTGCGAGCGGGCACAGCCGAGGCATGGACGCCTCACAAACTGTGTCCTGCTTGCTGTTTACTGAGGCTGTCCAGCGCCCTGGCCCCCAGATGCCAACGCTGGTCACCCCCGGGGGAGCTAGCATGAACACAGATGGCAGCCGCTGCTGACAGAATGGGGCTTCCGTGGCTGAGAGGCGCTAAGTCCACCCCTGCAGGTCACGGCTGGGGAGGAGGAGGCCAGGCTGGGAGGGTCTGCAGGCAGACAACCCAGTGAGCATCCCCACCCGGGTCTCCAGCTCTGTGCTCTGTCTTTGTGCCTCAGTTTCCCACTCTGTAAATGAGGATGAAGACACCTGTCAGGTATTCCGCGTGGGCGGTTGGGGGAAATCTAGAGGCTGACGCGTTGGCCACCCAGCAAAGGACTGGCCGTGCAGACGTACACCATTCCCGGTTCTGGACTTGCTTCGGGTCTGGACTTGCAAGCCCACAGTCACAGCTGGGATCAGAGGGCTCCAGCCCCGGAGAAGTCCTCTGAGGAGAAGGCCGTAGGGCACAGGAGCGTGCACAAATGCTGGGCGAGGGCAGCGCCGCGGCATCTGGGGATGTGGGTAGGAGCCCCTCTCCAGCCATACTCCTTTGCCTGAGACTTGGGGCAAAGGAAGCTGGTCGAGTGAGACAGCGTGCATGATTGGTAAGAAGTGTGGGAAGCAGCTGGCAAAACCTTCCACGCACGCATGCGCAGATATTCACTCCAACATCTACCCTCTGACCCTCAGGTTCTTCTTCTGGAAAGAAGTCCACGCAATGGGCATTGAGGGTCAGGATGATTCCTCCAGCCCAGGTCTTCTGACTCCACCCCCATCGCTGAGGCTGAGTCTCATTCACTTTCCACCCTCACTTCTGGGTGTGACGGGCCAGCCAAGAGGAACATTTTGCCTGGGTCCCCCTCTGCTCTGTCTCCAAGGCACTGAGGAAAGGAGGTAGAGGTGAGCGCCCAGAGTAGGTCTGGGAACAGCTTCAGGAGGCCACGCCTGGTCACCGTACAGATGCCATGGGGATGGTGACTGGCCCAGAGGCATCACACATGACATCCGTGTGAGCCCAGGCACACAGACAGTCACGGCTTCGGGGACAGCATCATGCACACTGCCGCTGGCAGCTGGACCATGAGCTTTCAGCACCGATATTTATCTTCCTGGCAGACAAATAAGTTTTATGTTTTGGGGTTTCTTTAAGGAAAGAAATCCCACCCAGCCTCACCAAAAATAAACATCCCTGTTATGCAACTTCCTGGAGACCAGACCAGGGGAGGTGGCCCCTGTCCCTCCTGCTCTCATGCTGCTACCCAGGCCCCAGCTCATAACCCCAGGGACCCTGGCAGTCTCCTCTGGCATCCAGCCTGGGATGGGGACCGCCCTACACAGCAATGGGGGCTGGGGCCAGGCAAGGGCAGCTCCATCTGATAGAAACCAAGGGTTGTGGGGACCAAACCAAGCCCCCAGTTTTAACTGAGGGGAAACTGAGGCTGGAGAGAAGACGGAGCATGCCCTGGCTATCCATGGCACAGCCTCTCAGCCCTGGGACTGTTCGCTTTCTACCCGGTGGCCTTGGGCTCCCTCCCCAGGGAGACAGGGGGAGGCAGAAGGAATGCAGGGGCATCCTGTGATCCAGGGTCCTGCTCTGCTCAGCCTTGGGAGGAGGGAGTGAGTGCAGCCCCAAGAAGCCCCCAGCAGGGAGCTGGTTCCCACCAGACGCAGACGCAGACGGGAGGAGGCAGAACATCAGCTTTCCAGTTTTGCCAGCACTCAGCAGCCTGCTGAGCTCAGGGAGTGGGAGTGATGGTGATGGCAGCGTGTGCAGAGCCACCAGCCCAGGACTCGGGAGGCCTCTTGGTGCCAGCTGTGCCCATCCTGCCTGTGACTCCAGAGGGTGCACCTCTGGGGGTCTCTTTACACTGGGGCAGGCAGACCCCATCCAGGGAGAGGAGAACAAGCAGGGTGCTCCAGTGCTGCACCCCAGTGGCCCTCCTGTCCTGTTCACCGTGGAGGAAGAGGGCAGAGGAGGGCGGGGGCAGCGGTGTTGGGGTGGCAAGAATTCTGGGAGGGTGATGCTTCTGGCTCCTTGGGGCAGATGGAGGAAATTCGTCTGAACTCCAGCTTCCTGGTTATCAGTCAGCTCGCTTTCGATTCCATGACAATAAAGGAAGACATCCCCAGACTCTGAGCCCCCTCGGCTGCTCCAGGGACAAGCCGTGGGCCCCCAGATGCTCAGGCCTCAAACCCCAGGCTCAGGGCATCTCTCCCACCTCCTCCATTTGCAGCATCTGCACAAGGGCCGTCACCCAGCCCCGGATGACATAGGCTGTCTGACCCCAGGACGGGTGGACCGTAAGCCCTCAGACCCAGCCCATATCCATGCAGGTCTGGCTCATCGCTCCCGGTCTAAACATCCAGACCCTTCCCAAAGCAGCCCTGTGGATGCTGGGACACAACTCCCCTGGCCCCTGGGTCTGCCATCTTCCTGGCTCAGCCATCTTCCTGGCTCATTCTCATGGTGCTGTTTGAGACAGGTGCATGACAGGGATGCAGTGGGTAGTGTCCTGGGCCCACACAAACCATCAGATTGTGCTCAACTAAGTGATCTGGAAGGTTTGGGTGGAGAAGCAGCCTGAACCTGGGGCCTGGAGTTGCTCAGAATCCAGTTTGCCTGCCCTGACCTCAGTGGGATGGCAATGAGAACAGCGATCCTGCAACTCAGGCCCAGTTACTCCTGACCGGAGACCACTGGCCTCTTGACTCCCCACAGCCCCTGCCTCTTGCCACCTGCCTGGAACATCCCTCTTTTCCAGTCGAACTCCAAGATCCAATGAAGCACCAGCTCCTCCAGGAAGCCCTCCTGGGCTGACAGTCCCTGTCCTTGCTCACCTCTCCAGGGTCTGCCTGCAGTTGCTGACTATGTCTAATCAGTCCTCAGTGCCCCGCTCGTATGGGATATCAGTTCCCCAAGGGTCGGGCCCTCTTGTCATCTGTCCCCTCTCCGCCCAGGGCTTTAGCATAGCGTGGGGCAACAGCAGAGTCTCAGTGAGAGGCCACAGAAGAAAAAATGAACAATTTCTAACAAGCAAACATTACTAGGTTCGCTCTGCCCAGCTGTCTTTGTGTGCCTACTATGTGCTGATCCCCTACAGCATACACACAGAAAGTGTCTGCTGCACAAAGAAAGGAACAGGTTCATCTGCTCCATGGCCAGAATAACGCAGACTGGCCTGCAGAAGTGGGTGCCACCGTCCAGGTTGACAGCTCCTGGCAGGTGCCTGAGGGAGAGCAGGCAGAGGAAGGCCAAGCCAGACCTCGAGGGACACACACAGGAAATATGGGCCAGGGAGGGAGAAACACTGGGGAGGCGCTAGCATTGAGATCAAGTCCTGCACACAAACCGCCCTGCAGTGGAGGTGAGAACCCAGGGAACTCAGCTTGCCCGGCTGCCACGACCTCCTGCAGGGCCCAGTGGCCTGGCACTGATGGCAGCTGAGCAGCACGGGCCCAGCCTGGGTCCAGGGCACTGCCCTCTCCTGACCCTCAGCAGCAGCTCCTCACACTCCAGAGCAGCCAGGGCCACAGAGGAGGGACCGGGACCATAAAATCCCAATCTGCAGCTTCCCTGCTCCTAGTCTTGAAATCAGCCCCACACCGCTGAGAGCAACCAGTGGGGGGACCCGTGGAAGGCACCAAGGCAAGGCCTGCCCTGAGGCTGGGGTGCACCATGACCGCGAAGCTCCGCAAACAGTCCCAGCCAAGATTATTCCACACCGTGTCAGGAGCAAAGGGGGCCCTTCCTCCTCTGCCTGAGCTCCTCTGGGGACGAGCCCCACAGCCCTTCCCAGAGCTACCTGTTTCCATTCCACACAGCCCTGGCTGGTGGGTTTCAGCGGGATAGAAACTCTTCTTAGATGCCCCTGACCTTTACCTGCTTGTCCTTGTTCAACCCAACGACATCATTCAATCTCAGGAAACTTTTTATTTCTTTGAGATTTCCAATGTAACTGATTTTGCCCCCTTTCTGGCTGTGATTTAAGAGAGTGCCTTCTAAAGTCCTGGGCTGGCGGGGGCGCGCTGGGAGCCCAGATGCCCTTTTCTTCCGCGGATGCGCACCCCTGAGCGCGCAGGTGGGGCGGTGCGGGGCACGCGTACGGCTGGCGACGGTCGGGGGCGAGCGCCTGGAGGCGTGGTCAAGTGCGGGCACGGGAGCGGGGCGGGGTGCAGCTGCGTGTGGGCGTGGCTACGCGCAGCCTGGCCCCGCAGATGCGCGGCGGGGCGGGGTGGCCGCGGTGTGTACCCATGCAGCGTGTGCCCACGGGGTCTGAGTAATTTTATCCCCCGTGGTTTTGATTACATCTGTTTTCCTCCAAACAGCTGCTTTGTGGGGGACATGCCGCCAGCTCCCTCTGTTCTCGGGTGAGCACCGTGGCGGAGTGCACAGCCCCGATGAAATCTCCTTGAACAAAACAGGCCAGCGTGAGGCCCTTTCGTGCTATTTGAAGGGCACTGACTAAACCCACGGCTATCCAAACAGTGGGGGGTGGGGTGGAGGTTAAAGGCCAGCCATTGATCATGTCCCCACCCCTCCTCATCTGCCACTGGGCTCTTCAGACCTCAATCTGGATACCTCTATTTTAGATCCAGGCTGAGTAAATAATGCCCAAGGGGCAGTAGCTGGGTGGCATCACAGCAAGCGTGCATGGGACACGTCTGTGCTCACGAGACTGCCTCTAGAGCAGTGTGGGCTGGAAGCGCCCTACTCAGGCTAGCCACCAAGAAGTCACAGGGCACCCTGTCACCAACACCCACACAGCAAAGCCCTAACACACTTCTCTAAACAAGGAAAGCCACAGACCACAGGAGGCCAAAGGAGAACAAGGACCAAATGGAATGAGATGTCCCAGCACAAGGACAGTGGGGAACACCAGAGAAATCTGAAGAAGTGTACAGTTTAATTAGTAGGCATGTCCAAAAGGAAATAAAGAAAGGTGGGCAAAGTGTTTGAGGAGGCTTCACCAAAGAAGATAAACAGGTGGCACAAGCCAGGAAATGGGGTCAGCATCGTTGTCCTTTGTGAACACACAAATGAAAACCACAGTGGGTCTTCACGGCACACCCCGACAGCGGAAATAAGAAGCCAGGTGCTGGGTTAGGCTGAGGAAGTGGAGCGCCTGGAACCTCAGGCGCTGGAGGTGGGGAACAAACGGGCTGGCCCTTCTGCTTGCCTCAGGACCCAGCAGCCCCATGCCTCGGCCTCTGCCCTAAAGAAGTGAAGACTTAACTGTAGGGGATGGGGTGGGGACATCCTGAATGCAAATGTCTACAGCAGCTCTGTTCATGGCACCCCAAACTGCAAGCAACACAAGTGCCGTGGTTTGGATCTGCAGGGTCTCCCAAGGACCCACGTGTTGAAGGTTTGGTCCTCAGCTTGGTGCATTTGGAAAGCGGTAGAACTTTTTTTTAATTTCCATATTTTTTTTTAAAGAAAGAGGGACAATGAGAGAGAAAAGAGAATCAATTTTATGTAGTTTTCATGTGGCTTTTGTTGCTCTAACACTTCGTTGTGTAAGTGGTGCTGGGGTTCGACCCTGAGTCCTTGCACGTGCCAGGCAAGCGCAGTAACTGCTGAGCCACTGCTCCAGCCCCTAATTTCCTAATATATATATATATATACACATATATATAATTATTATTATTATTATTGGTGCATTACAGATGTACACAGTGGAGGGTCTGTTGTTCCATGTTCCCATGTGCACACAGTAGAACAATACAATTCAGCAACATCATTCTATAGTTTTTCCCCTTTCCTCCTCTCCTCCCCGCCCCCGTCCCCTCTCCTCTACTCTACTGACTTCCCTTTAGTTTTGGGGGGTGAATATGATTGAATCCAAGGGTGCTTTACCACTGAACTACATCCCCAGCCCATTTTATTTTATTTTATTTTTTTAAGAGAGAGGGACAGTGAGACAGAGAGAAAAACGAGAAACAATTTTGTTTAATTTTTCATGTGGCCCTTGTGGCTCCGAGACTTTGCTGTGTACAAGGTGCTGGGGTTTGAACTCCAGCACTCGCACATGCCAGCCAAGTGCTGTAACCGATGAGCCACCGCTGCAGCCCCTTGTTTTATGTTTTATTAAGAGACAAGTTTCAGGGAGTTGCTTAGGGCCTCATGGAGTCGCTGAGGCTGGCTTTGAGTCTGTGATTCCAGGAGTCGCTGGGATTACAATTCCCTTTGATTTTCATAAGATCCGCACCCCAAACCTTTCTTTTTCTTTTTCCTCCCTAGCTTCCACAGAAGAGAGAAAGCATACGGCCCTCGACCTTCTGAGTTTGGCTTCATTCATTTTCCTGCAAATGACATGATTTCATTTTTCTTTGTGGCTGAGTAAGATTCCATTGTGTATATAGGCCACATTTTCTTTATCCATTCATCTGTTGATGGACACCTAGGCTGGTTCCATCGCTGGGCTGTTGTGAATTTTGCTGCTGTAAACATGGGTGTGCATGTATTGCTAGGGTGTGATGACTCTAAATCTTTAGGATAGATACCCAGGAGTGGTATTCCTGGGTTGTATGATGCTTCCATGCCTAGTCTTTTGTGGAACCACCATACTGGTTCCGCAGTGGTTCCATGAATTTACAATCCCTCCAACACTGTAAAAGTGTTCCTCCTTCCCCTCCTCCTCTCCAGCATTTATTATTGTTTGTATTCTTTTTTTTTTTAAGAGAGAAGGTCAGAGAGAGAGAGAGAGGAAGAGAGAATCAATTTTGATTGAGTTTTACGGTTGGAGCGCTTGCCTGGCATGCACAAAGACCCAGGTTCAAACCCCAGCACCACACACGCAACCGAGTGTTGGAGAAACAAAGGCCAGATGTGTCCTCACAAACAGGGTCTGGCACAAGCTGTCTCTAAGGTCGCTGGGGCCTGGGGGCTCTCAATGCTCAGGTTAAAGTCCAGATCGCCTAATGGGTTTATCCTACTTCAGGATCACTACCCTGGCGTACAGCCAGAGGTGCCTGAGACTCCCCATCATGGGCGAGCTTCCCAAGCTCTCATTGGGACGGCTGAATCCCGCACACGATGCTGTTAAGCTGGAATTCCAGCTTAACACTTTTTTAAAATATCAGAATACACCAAAGATTGCCTGGAAAATAGCTGCACAAAAAAACGGTGTGTTTTGTATTTGACATCCAAATTCAAAAGCATCCTGGTTGGAGCTGGAGCGGTGGCTCGGTGGTTACGGCGCTTGCCTGGCATGTGCGAGTTCGCAGGTTCAAACCCCAGCACCACGTACACAATGGAGTGTCAGAGGAGTGAAGGTCGCATGAAAAACTAAATAAAACTATTTTTAAAAAAGCATTCTGGTTTTATTGTCATTTGTTTGCTTTTCCCTAAATTTGCCAACCCTACAAAGGAGGCGCACGGTGACGACATTCAGGGTCCTGAGGGCCAGACGGGTCCCTCCTGCCCCACTCTCACACACACCCCCCAGCTCCACCCCAGGGCACTGCCCGGGCGGCATCAGCCCTCCACAGTTCTGTGGCCACCTTCCAGCCACCTTTCTTCTGCCAGGTATGTCCTTCCACCCCTCGCTCGTGTGACTAGCTACTGCTGTCACCTGCATGTCCCTTCTCCTTCACTGTCACTTTTGTGGGTTTTTTTTTTTTTCACTACAAGTAGTAATCTGTGTTCTATAAGGAAAAATTTTAAAAAATCAAGACAAGCCAAGAGAAGCCAGGCACAGTGGTACACACTTGTACTCCCAGAGATTTGGAAGGCCAAGGCAGGAGGATTGCAAGTTTGAGGCCAGCCTCCGCAATTTAGCAAGACCCTCAGCAACTTAGCAAGACCCTGTCTCATAAAAAATAAATAAATAAAATTTAAAAAAAATAAAAAGG
This sequence comes from Aplodontia rufa, assembly GCA_004027875.1. Lineage (NCBI taxonomy): Eukaryota > Metazoa > Chordata > Mammalia > Rodentia > Aplodontiidae > Aplodontia > Aplodontia rufa. The sequence goes on from PVKS010049824.1 coordinate 8,741, forward strand.
AGTGGGGATGCAGCTCAGTGGTAAAGTGCCCCTGGGTTCAAGCCCAGTAGCACGCACACACACATATACACACACACATATACACACAAGACAGGCCAAGAGAAGAAAACTCTCTCCCTTCCTCCCCTCCCCTCGACTGCCCTCCTCTCCTCTCCTCTCTCTTTCTCTTTCTCTTCCTCTCTCTCTCACACACCCCACTTCTTTTTTTTTTTTTTGGTGAAAGTTCTTCACCTAACGCTTTATTCTGTACATCTTTCCAGCTGCAGAGAATCTACCATAAGGACAAACTTTTATTGAATCACCCTTTACTGACCGTGAGAAAGCAGAACAGGCCTGTGATAAATTCCTGGTAGTAAGATCTCTATTCAGTCATGGCGGGCACCTTAGAAGAAGATCCATGAACTTGAAACCCCGAGTTGAGCTATGCACACACCTCAGGCCGATCTGCCATTCAGAAAAGTGCCAATGTCCTCAGCTGCTGGCACCGTGTTCCCCCACTTCAGGACCAATACCAATCATGATGGTGTTTTGAGAATTTTTGCTACTGTGTTGGATGGAAGTGAGATCTTATCTCAATCGATGTTTATTATAATATTTATTTTTTTCATATTACTTCTTCTGTGCCAGGGGTCACCCTGCTTCTTCCCAGCCCCCAAGGCTGGGCTTCCCTCTAAACACTGGATTCCCTGCTCGTGGGTGGTCCTCCCACATACACACACTGAGCAGCCTGCAGTGGGGCCTGGAGTGGGGCACAGCTGGGGCCTTGGCCTGGTGTGAGCAGGTGCTCCAGACCCAACGCTAGCATTAGGGCAAATGGCTGTGAGCCTGGCTGAGAAGACACTCCCCAGGGCTCCTTCTGCCCTTGGCAGCAGGGGACCAGCTCTGTACACCTTGCTGAAGGTGGTAAGCGGGCCTTCAGGAGAGGACCCCAGGCCCCAGGGTCCCGCAGCACATGCCTTTGTGGGGTGGCTGCTTCATGGGGGTAGCAAGAAGGACCCTGTGGGGAAAGAAGGCTCAAGAAACAAACCACAAACAACAGGGCAGGACAAGAAGGCCTGGAGGTGACCCCCGACTGGCTTGTTTCCTCAGTTCAGCAATGCTGCATGCATCCCTGCCAGTAGTGGGTGAGAAGGGGCTATGGAGAGGTGCAGGCCTGCAGGAAGCCAACCTGGGAAGATGCACCACCCGGCTGCTCACCCACAGGACTGGTTCCCTGGCCCCTGCATGGAGGTCCCCACAGGCCAAGATCAAGGCTGCAGTTGCTCACACTGGCCACCAGGAGGCACTGCAGTTCCAATAAAGTGTTTCTGGGCGGGAGGTGGTGCCCAGGGGCCCCATTCCCAGGTGAGGTTTCTAGAAGTCCTACCTGGGAAGATTTGCCAGTCTGTAGTTACTCAGCCATCGATGCATCTGTCACTGTCCCAGCTCTACAAGGGGCACAGATGAGGCAGGTCCTGCTGTTCCTCCCAGAGTGCTTGGCCTCACCTCGCTCTCAGTACTTGCACATTAGTGACTCATTTCAACCCCCTCGAAGTCCCCTCAGGGTGGCCTCATTAGCACCCTCATTTTTCGGATGGGCAGACTGAGGCTGTAAGAGAACCTCATCTAATGTTGACGGCGTTAGGTGGCTGCCTGAGACCCGAGCTCTCTTTTATTCCCCGCAGTCACCGGCTTTCCTGGAGATCCTGGGGATTCCTAGGCCTCTAGCTACACTGGCACACAGTAGGTGTGCAAGCAATGCAACCGCTCCCTGAGCTCCTGCCTTGTGATGGCCTGTGGCTTTCCTGTGGCTGGCAGATCGGTCAGCACCCTGGGTTCTTCCCAGGACACCTCTGCAAGCAGCAGGCGGCACAGCCCCTGAAGGACCTGGGGGGATCTTCAAGCAGAAGATCCCTGGGCTCCTCCCACACGGGGGAGGGGTTTCCAGGGCCAGGAAGGAAGAGGAACCGACAGCTCTGGGAAGATCCAGAAGCTGTGCTGGTGGCTTTGCAAGGAACCAGGGCACCCGTAATGCCGCTGCTGCGCTGCTGTAGGTACCGCCTTGCACAGCCTCGGGAAAACATTTCCATTTTACATCCCCAGGACCTGAGGCCCGAGGAGGTAAATGACTTGTCTAGGAACAAACAAGTGCTGGAAGCCCAGCTAAGATTTGAACCTTGGCCTGGAACCCTTCCACTGGGCCCTCCCTGGTGGGCTGGGTCGGGCAGGAGACAGGGGCACAGAGGGAGGGAGAAAATCAGGAGGTGCAGGAGGAGGCTACTCTCAGCTGCCTCTAGATCGGTTCCACGGTACCCATCTTCATGTGCCCTGATGAAATGGCCCAAGGTTTTGTCATTGACCATCGGGGATTTCAAGCTCACAGCTGGGCCTGGTTTTAGAACCCACACACCAAAGTGCAGTGCGAAAGAGGCAAGTAGGCATTGCTGCGGCTTGCTCTCAAGCAGTCCAGGAACACTCAGTCTGCACAAGTGCATCGATATGCAAATCCACGGGAGAGAGGTAGTGAGAGAGAGAGAGAGAGAGAGAGAGGAGAGGCAGTGAGAGGTCCGGATCCCAGGACCGGGGCAGATGTCAGCACGTGGGGGAAGGGCTGAGGGGGCTGGGCTCTGCCTCAAGTCTGAAATTACAGAAAAATGCAAAGTCTTTAAGAAGTGTATGTGAGGGGCTGGATCCGTGGCTGGGCAGTTACAGCTCGCCTGGCTGGCACTTGCAAGCATTGGTGCAAACCCCAGCACCTCGTGCACAATGAAGTGTTGGAGCACCAAAAGCCACATGAAAAACTAAATAAAATTGATTCTTTCTCGCTCTCTCTCACTGTCCCTCTTTTAAAAAAAGAAGAAAGAAAGAGAAAGAAAGAAAGAAAGAAAGAGAAGAAAAAGAAAGAAAAAACACAAAAACACCAGCCCCTTCTCCTGGAAGGCCACGCTTCACCTTCTTCTAGCAAGAGTTTTGGGGTTAAAAAAAAAGTACATGTGATCCCATGCAAAGAGCCCCTTATCCAGGACCCTCTGGAGTCATGGACATTGTGCTGGCTGGAACAGGCCTGGGCCGGGATGTGGTCAGCCTT
>PVKS010049825.1:0-11799 GCA_004027875.1 Aplodontia rufa
TAAATGGATGGCTACGGAAGAAATTATGCTGAGTAAAATCAGCTTAACCCAGAGAACCAAGGGTTAAATGTCTCCACGCATCTGTGGAGGCTGGGACTAGACCCTGGCCAGTGAGAAAGTTGGTCTATTATCATGTGTTAAATCCAGATAAGATGTAATGCTATTCAACATAATCCTTTTTTAGAGATGTTTTGGGAAGAGGAATAAGGGTGGGTAATTGGGGGGGGCACTCCTGGGGGTAATTGTCATATCCAGAATCTATACACATTTTATATTATTTTGTTAAAAACTTGTATGGTTATTCAAAAATAAAATATATATATATATATATATATATATATATATATATATAAAAGAGCTCTGAAAATGCCACCAGGCCCATGGGCCAGAATGCCTCATGGTGGAATCTGCACTTGACACAGGATGGATGGCTCAGTTTCTTGCTTCTTTCCTTACTGGGCCATTAATTTTTTCTTTTTCTTTTTTCTTCCTTCCTTTCTTTCTTTCTTTTTTTTTTTTTTTACATCAGACATGGCAAGTTTTGAGTTAGGAGGAGGAATGCTGAATAAACTATGGTTTTGAGTGACAGTGTCCATTCTTTGCCTGGAATTAGAATGTGGGCTTAGACTTAGGAATTATACGTGTAGGATACGATCAAGGGACGGAGTCTGGGCTTTCTGTGTATGGCATCAAGAGGTTTTCTTTTAGGATCAGTTGTGATATTTGTAAAATATCTCTAATATTCAGTATGACAAAATCATTAATTTCTTGAAATTTGCCAGTTTCTATGCTGTAGTGCTTTTGTTAACCTCCCTTATTTCCTTGAATCTTCAAGGACTCTACATCTTCCCAACTGATTAAATATCAGTATTCCCCAGGAATTCACCCTCAGACCTCACTACAGCTCTGCAAGACCTCATCCATGCTTCTTCCTCTCACCATTGACTCTGTTCTGATGGATATACACCTCTATCTCCAGTCCTGACCTTGAATCTTCTAAATCATATAATTGCTTTAACCTTCTGGGTCTGACTATCTCTTGAACAGCTCAGTGTAATATGATCAGGTTTTATCTTCGTATTCAAGACTTCCTTGTCCCACAAAGGAATCACATTCCCCAGGAAGGCATACTAAAATTTAGGAGATGTCTTGGCTTTTCCTTGTTATTCAAAGCCAATCACATCTAAGCTGTCAACTTCTGTCTGCATTACTTCCATACTATCTATTCAGTAGGTCTCATCCTTTGCATCTCTGGTACAATTTCTCCAAACAAGACCCTCATTATCTCTCTTTGGCATCATCTTACATTTCCCCCTGTTCTTCTGAACCTAGTGCTTTTTAAATACAACATCCAAATGGCAGCCAGGGTAATCTTTTTAAAATAAAAATATAGCCCTACCCTGAAACACAAGAAAGCGATTATTATAACTGATCAATATTTCCACATGTCTTAAAGATAACGTACAAAATCACATGCCATCCATTAGGTAAATGAAAACTAGGACCACAATGAGATATTACTTCATACTTACTAGGAAGGCTGATGAAAAAAAAAAAGAAAATAAAGAGTGTTGGTGAGAACGTACAGAAATTGGAATACTTGTGCATTGTAGGTGGAAAAACATAGTGGTGCAAAAAAAATAGTGTAGTATATTTTTAAAATTTTACACAGAATTACTATACCACCCAACAATTCTACTTCTAGGTTTATATCCAAAATAATTCAAAACTGGGATCTGAATAGATATTTGCACACTCATGTTCATAAAAGCATTATTCACCAGAGTTCAAATGTGCATACAACCCAAATGTCCATTGACCAATAAGTGCATGAACAGAATGTGATATTGTATATATACATACACATTCATGCAAATTCTTATGCACACATACATACATGTTGTGTGTGTGTGTGTGTGTGTGTGACACAACTTTTTTGTTGCTATGACCAAGGACCCAACCTCAACAACTTTAGGGGGAAAGGTTTATTTGGGGGCTCACAGGTTCAGAGGTCTTGGTCCATAGAAGGCTGGCTCCATTTCTTGGGGCTTGCAGTAAGGCCGAACATTGTGGCAAAAGAGTGTGGTGGAGGGATGCAGCTCAAGGCATCACATGGGTAAGCAAAATAGTTCTACTCACCAGATACAAAATATATGTCCTAAAAGCTTGCCCTCATCATCCAACCACACTTTACCAGCTTACAGGGACCACCCAATTAATCCCCATCAGGGGATTAATCACTAATTGAGTTAAAGCTTTCATAACCCAATCATGTCACCTCTCATCCTTTTTGCAGTGGCTCACATATTAAGCTTTTATGTGGCACCTTTCATCCAAACCATAAGTGTGTGTGTGTGTGTGTGTGTGTGGGTGGGTGTACACACAGTAGAATATTACTCAGCCTTCAAAATGACTGAAATACTAACAAATTCTGTAGCAAGGATGAACCTTGAAAACATGATATTAAATGAAATGTCATTAAATGACATTAAATGAAATAAGACAATATGACAATAAATGAAATAGAAATAATACAAACATTATATGAGTCCATGTACTGGAGATACCTACAAGAGTCAAAATCATAGAGACAGAAAGTCAAATAGTGATTATCAGTGTTGTAGGGAGGAAAGAATAAAAACATACTGTTTAATATATAAAGGGTTTTAGTTTTAGATGATTAAATAATGGATTATAATGTTGGTTGCATATTGTGCCAATGAATTACACACTTAAAATGATATAACAGTAAAATTTATGATTTATGCATTTTACCAGAATTAAAATAATATAGGTGACACACCGCATATTGCTTCTCACCTTGACTTCCACTGGCTCTGCCATCAACCACACCATCTGCACTGTGGACCCTGTCCATGTTAACCTGACACCTGACAGTCTCTCTGAAATGGAGGAGAGCTCAGTTTAAGTGACCGAGAGCTATCTGACACACCTTTTCTCCTACATGTGTTGTGTTCTAATTTTCCGATTTGAATGTCTACCAAGGTAGCTCTTTAAAAACAGGAGCTGAGTCTTGTGCATCTTGCAACTTTTTAGCATGGCATCTACTATAAAGTAGGCTTAAAATAAATATAAGGGAATGAGCTCATTAGAAGCAGCTGCTCTTACATAAAATGTTAAGATTGGAAACAAACCTTAATGCTTATTTAAATTTGTTTGGAAAATGGTATTTCCATACGGTAGCCAAAAGGGTATCATGCAGGAGTCTATTTTCCATTTTTTCAATAGCTGTCACTTTCTACTTTGTGCCATTGATTCCACCACTTAATTCATAGAAGTGCTATATCTGAATCACAGCATTCATCATGTCAGTGTTTTTCAAATTTCAGTAAGTCTTAGAACTTAGTCTGCATTTTATTTGTTCTGCCATGGACTAGCTGTCCTAACATCCAAATAAGTTTTTTCTATTCTACAAAATATTGTCAATTAAATCACAGTTTTGAAATACTAAATATATATATATGTATATACATATATATATATGCGCATGTGTGTGAGTATTCCTTTTTGTACATTAAATAAATAATAAGGTATTAAAATGAAAAGTCTCCCACATACTACCTAGAGTCACCCTTTTATACTGGAATATATGTAAATCATATTTTGAATTAATTTCAGTTGTAAAACTGACTACTTTCTACATATACAACTGATGCCTCAGTGAGTTTGTAGAGCCCTTAAAAGTGAAGGCTTTAATTCTGGAAAATTCACAATCCTAGCATTAACATAGATTGAAGGGTGAAAATACAGAAAAATGAAGAGACTGAGGTGTGGGCAATGTGGGGGTAATTCTGGTTTAAGAGCATTTGCATATCATATTGTTAATTTATATGCATTTATGATTGTGTAATAACTGAACTCCTTAGTAAAAAATTTAAAAATAAATAAAAGTGAAGACTTATTCTTTGTTTTCAGTATTTTATTTCCCTTATCTCCTTGATGGGTATCCAGTCTTCATCACAGACTCAGCTAGTATCAACAAGTATGGAAGCTATATCATAGAGTTACAACACTGGAAGATGAGGTGCCATGAGATTGTACATTGCGTGCAAGGAGCCAGTTTATTATGGATCTCAGATGTTTAGCTCGTGCACATTTGCTATAAAGCCAAATCTCCCACAAACCCTCCCAACAAGTGGCAGAGTTTCCAGGGAATAGGAGGCAGGCATGCCTCTAGGCAACATGAAACTCCTCTTCACTCCATCTTTGCTTCAGGATCTCCTTCCATCATTGTTTGAGGGTGCTCAAAGCCTTTTATATCACGTTTTTCTCTTAGAGGCATTTCTCTTAATAAAATCCTTGCACAATTAATGTTGTCTCAGGATCTTCTTCTTGGACCTGGACTAACATAGATGGTAATAGCAAGGACTACATAAATGCTAGAGGTATTTCAAGCTGAATTTGGTTATAAGAGCTTGGGGTTTAACCACTTCTGAGCTCAGATCACACTGAGCTGAATGCCTGAATATTTTAGATATTTTATTTTACTTGGGCTTCAAAAACAACCAACCACAAACTGGGTGGATTAAACCACTGACATTTATTTTATTTTTTCACTTTGCTGGAAGCTTGAAGTCCAAGGTCAAGATATCAACATGGTTGGCTCTATCTGAGGCCCCTTTCCTTGGCTCATAGGTTGCTGTCTTCTTCTTATGTCTTTGGATCATCTTCCCTCTGTGTGCACCTGTGTTCAAATTTTCTCTTCTTCGAAGAATCGCCATGACGACCTCATTTTAACTTCATTACCCTTTTAAAGATCCTTTCTCCACCAATGGATATATTCTAAATTGCTGGAATTTAGGACTTCAAGTTCTGCTTTTCTAGGGACCACAATTCTGAACATAAAATTGGACAAACAATTTTGAAACATACTTGAATTCTCTGAACCTTAGTCTCTTAAATTGGACATATTATCTACCATATACTTTGGTTCAACTTAAATATAATAACATATATAAGGTTACTAGAATATACAAAATAGTAATTATAGTTTTTTAACACAGCTTACTAGAAGCATTTTCCACTAATTTATTTAAGATTAATTTGCTTGTAAGCTCTATCCCAAGAGTTTGTCCAATGGTTATGGGATGTAGACTTACATGTTAAAGTTGAAAAGGAAAGGAAAAGACATACAGGAAGTCAGATTGTGTAGGTTGATGTTTTGGGTATGACAGCTCTATGATTCTGAGCTCAATACATTTATTTAAGGCTATGTTAGATTTCGGAAATTGGTAGCTCAGAGCAAATTTAGACTAAAATATGTGTGCCATCTTCCTGAGAGTATTTTACATATCGGAATAGAAAAGCCTATAAATACTGCATGCCTCTGCAGTTTCCTCCTCATATCCCTAGCACAGGGTCACATCATAAAGATATATCACTTCTCTGACCCTTAAAGAATTTTGAATGGGCAAACATTGAAGTTCAGACCACATGCTCAGATGTACTGCTTCCACTTCCAAGAGAACACAGCATTCATCATATTCTCTAAATTAACTGTAGGGTACTAGCATTTTTTCTTCCAGAAATGCCCCAATTCAACCAATACCCATTAGTTTCTCTTATAATAATCTAAGAATGCGTCTCTTGTCACTAATTAATATTAATTAGTGAAATAATAAATTGAGTGTTGTGCCAAGCATATTTGTAGATATGCAGGCTCAATGTAAACACAGCCTCTTTGGGGCAATGCTTTCTTCCTTTTCTGTTTATATATAGGTAAGTACCCTCTGCATCCCAGCCTTACCAAAATATTATTATTGTACTTATCGAAAAAGGATGTGATCTTCAGGATGCACAAGGAAGTTATTTTTTCTAGATGTCATATATTATCACTATCCTTCATTTATATGAGCTTGCTTTTTTTAAAAGAATACCTCAGTAATCTTTGGTACCTAACAAAATAAAGCACTTTTCAAACTTTGATTGCCTTATTTTTCATTTTCAAGACTATGAGGTAAATAAAAACTATTATGATTTATCTCTCCACATGGTTATGAAAAGATTGAGTGAATACAGTCAATTTTAGAAAATGAATAAAATGGCTTGAATGATTGAGTAGCAAAGCCAACGGAATGCTGGGAGGAAGCACTCCCAACTGATCTTCCTGAAGACTGAATTATTTGAGTCTGTCAAGAATGACAATCGATAATACCTTCTAAGTCTTTCAAATATACTAAAACTGCTTCAATTAACTTGAATTGGTGATCATTTTCTGAGCCACTTTATGTTTCCTTATGAAAACTCTGGCTATAGAAGAAGTGGCACAATCCCACATGTGGCAGAATCATATCATATGTGCACCCAGCCAAGGCATTCAACCTGTATGTTCTTTTCAAAAATAAACCCCAGTCCATTGCTTTTTCATAGTACATAGCACTAAGACACAACCCAACTTTCATTTGATGCTGCTAAAAGATCTATTTGTGCAAAGCCATGTTATAATTGGGGATAGGAGGTTAAAACTTCACATACTTTCAAGATATTTCTGATCGTTTTGGCTTACTTTAGCATCCCTTAGTATAAGATACAAATCCTCAGGAACTTAAGCCTACAATTAAATCATCTGAGCAAACAAATTTGATTTCTTTTTTTCATGCATGTAAGAAATAGCACATACATAATAATGCAGTAAACAAAATTCAAAAAGCATTCTTTTATTTGCTGTATTTGCTACATATCATGATTTCTGCTTTACGATTTTAATTAACTTATTTTGCCTCATTTGCTATCACACGTACATTCTAGAGTATACTTTTCCCTTCAAAATCACAAATTACTATGTCCAAATGATATTGGACATCATTGAATGTGTCATACATTGTTGTCCTGTACTTTCCTCATCCCATCATTAGACTTTAAAATAATGAATAAGAAAATGAATGCCCCTGAAAAGACAACTCTAAAACAATTGTAAGATGTTAACTAATATGCATTATAAATGTTTATAAAGAAATTGTACTAACAGAAGTAATGAAAGTTATGATGACAATGTCTAACGAAACAGAATATAAATAAGACATAGATGCTATTTCCAAATGAACCAAGTAAAATGCTTGAGGTGAAAAGTGCCATGACAAAAATGGAAAGAAAAATCATCAATAGAGAATGGAAAGATGGTCCACAGAGCAAGAGAAAAACCATTATAACTTTTCTATCTGATAAGGCACTTATATCTAAAATACGTGAAGAATTTCTGCTGGGCATGATGGTGCATGCCTGTAATCCCAGCAGAGTAGAAGGCAGTAGGCAGGAGGATTCCAAATTCAAGGCCATGCTCAGCAACTTAGAGAGGCCTTAAGCAACTTAGTGAGACCCTGTCTCAAAATTTAAAAAAAAAAAATGATGGGAATATGGCTTAGAGGTTAAGAACCCCCAGATTTAATACCCTGCACCAAAAAAAAAAAAAAATCTATACTTCAAAATTTAAATTATTCAATTTAAATATGGAGAAAGGATATGAATATACATTTATTTTAAAAAGATATATAAAAACCAAGAAGAAATTGAAAAGATGTTCACTATCTCTAAGCCATTAAAAAATGTAAATCAAAATGAGAAAGCACTTCATACCCATCAAAGTGGTTATAAGCAAAAAGGGAAGAACATGTGCTAGTGAGGATGTGGAGAGACTGGAATCCTCCTCACAGGCCTCTGTGGGAACCTATACTGCTTTTGGAAAGAGACTGGCAATTCCTCAGTTACACATGGGGTCACCTCCCCATCCAGCAAGTCAGTGATTTTATATCATGATTTTTGCTTTACAATTTTAATTAATTTATTTTACTGGTAACATTATACAATCTAATATGCTTCTCAATCAAATTTTTTTTCCATTTGCAGCATCATCAGATAGTACAATATCAATCTGCATTAGCCATTGCTTTTTCTAACCAGAGTTCTCTAACAGATTCTCTTCAGGGTAATTGATGTATTTGAGGCTGATGTAAAATCTGCTATGAATCTGAAGTTTCTTCCAAACCATTGGTAAAACACTGAATTATACTTAGAACAATGCTTTAAGTCATTTTCTTCTTGGACATTCAGCGAAACTTGAATTGTGTTTATAGTCATTCTCCCAACCCTAAAATGCCTGATAGATCCTCCCAGATAACAGAGTTTACAGAAGGATTTCTAAATTTATAGCTTCATATACACGTATTTCCAAAGAAACCTGTATATGTTAATAGCTTTTCTAAAGTTGTCATTAAATGCCCAGTTATAAATCTATTATTATCTGAACTTACTGGCTACACTTAGGCTGGTGGAAAGTTTACCATAATGGTCTCTTCAAACTTTCAATCTCACCTGCTGACATTTAGTGAATGTCAAGATACTTAATTCAGAACTGTATTTTCTGGCTCTTATAATAAGATTCTATTGTTATTGACTTTAACATGATGAAAAAATGACTACTTCAAATCTTAAAAAGCATATTTTTGGACCAAGTAAACATGCTATTTTCTTAAAGAGCCCAATCCTACGGAAGATATTTTCCTTTTATTTTCTTTCCTCAGACTTTTAAGAGGACAAAGTGAAGTGACAACTTTACTTCATGTGAAATGTTTGTTTAAATATGCAAAACTCAGTGAACTAGAGTAGTGTAGAGTGAGACTGTGAGATAAAATCAAGTAGAATCTAAAAGGAGATTACTTGGGAAGCCAAAAGAACACTTATTTTAGGAATAGGAAAAATCTGCTGGGGATGTAGCTCATTGATAGAGTGCTTACCTAGTGAGTTTAACATGCTAAAATCCTGTAGTCAGCATCAATCAACTGCTACCGGTTGTCTCAATTTATCATGTGCCCTATAGGATTTGTTTCACTGCCTGTCAAGTAGGGAGGAGGCAGAGAGGAGGGAGACTCATCATAAGTATCTGCTTATGTTGCCCAAAGGTTAGGAGTGAAGGATAAATAAGTAGCTGCAGGACTCAGATTCTAGTGCTAGGATGGGCCCCTTGCAAAAGCTGTCAGTGCCAAATTCTGATCCAAGTCCAAGGGCTTCGTAAAGAACATAGACATTGACACAGGAGCCAAGTGGGTATCACTATGGGGCATGAAGTGAGAACAACTGGTATACTGGAAAAAAAAAGTTCACTTATTGATTAGACTGATGTTTTCTTTCAACTCTTTTTTTCTTCAATCACTTAATAAGTATTTATCAAGTTCTCTCGATATGTCATATGAGGGTAGGATTTAGTGATATAATTTGAAGGCAAAATCTTTGACCTGATGGAACATAGATTCTAAGAAAAAGAGACAATCATCTTATAGTACAGAAAATGAAATAAAAAAACAAGCGTGAAAAGATAATAAAGTAAAAGATTCTACAAGAACCTGGAACAAGGTGACCTAAACTCTCACTACCCCATCTCAGGATTCCTTGCCTTCTGGATTCGAGTTGGATTGGATCATAGGGAAGTACCATCACTGGAACAGACAGTGGGAGGAGAGAGGGTGGTTGGCTGGATATGTCTTCCTCTGCTTCCCACCAACTGTGGCTTCCAGAGTGGCTGTGTACACCCTCATTCTCCACACATAGAGCTCCTGCTACACAGCCCCTTTTCCATGGCTCCCTCTTGCTACTGTTAGTCTCTAGGTACCTTGGATTAAAAGGTCCATGATAACCCCTTCCTTGATTTATTTTCAGAATCCCACTGGGATATACTTTCTTTTTCCTACCAGGACAATAACTAATATTAAGTTAGGTTAAACTAGTATGTAAGTCCAAGCAAATAAAACACCATGTGGAAATGCCCTGAGGAGGGAGAGAACATTGCCAGTTACAGAAGAGTGTGTCTGGGACACTGATCACAATGAATTTGGCAAGAGGCAGGAGACCAGCGTGTGATTGGATGATGTCAAACAAATGGTCACACTGACTTTATTATCAAAATGTTTCTGAAGCATTAAGTCAGGGAATGAATCAGATTTGCATTTTTAAAACATGATAGTGAGTCAGGGAATGAATCAGATTTGCATTTTTAAAACATGATAGTGACTGTCCAAAGAAAAACATGCTGGGGAATTTCGAAAGTCGATGTGAATAGATGAGTCTCCTCAGAGCCTTTTCAATGCTGTGAGATAGAGGCGATGACTGAGAGTAACGTGTTGCAATAGAAGTAGACTAAAGGAGACTGACTTGAACAGTCAAAATCAGACATCAATAAAGTAGGGTCTGTGGGTTGCCCATAAATGAAATTATATTGGAACAGGATCACACATATTTTTTACGCATTCACTGTAGTGACAGTTGCAGACTGGAGATGTTGGACAAAGACCATGTGATAAAATGTTTTGGCAAAGTTGAAAATATTATCTGGTGCTCTAAGAAACTTTGTCCTGGCTTAATTAAACAGCCCTAGGTATTAGATTATATGTAGAGGTGAGGGAAGGGTAGATATTAAGGCTGGCCTGTGGGTTTCTGTCTATGCAACTAAGCCCATGTTGTATATATTTGCTGAAAAAATTAATAGATGATGGTCTCCTAACAGAGAAAGACCAAATTTAGATTAGAGTCATGAATTTAATGTTGGATATATTGTATGAGATATGTCTTTCAGATATCTGAAGAGGCAAAATTAAGTACTTGGGCATATGACTCTCTGGTGCTCAAGAGAGAGGTATAGTGGATGATATAACTTTTGGTGTCAGGGTAGACAGAATAATGATTTCTGTAAAATGTCCATGGCCTAATCTCTGAAGCCTCTAACTATGTTATCAAAGACAATCTCTCAGATATAATTAAGTAAGGATTTTTATGAACTGTTAGTGCCCCACAATTCATATGTTGAAGCTGTAATCCTCAACATGGCTGTATTTGGAGATGAGGCATTTTAAAAGATATCTAAAATTAGGCCTGAAGGATGGGGCCTTAATGCATTTTGACTTGTGTCCTTGCTACACGAGATAACGGGAGGAAGAGACTGCAAGGGTGTGAACATTATGTGGGTCCTCATAAAGAAAAGAGGGTATCAGGAAATTGAGTCAGAGAAAGTGATATAATGTCTGAAGAGAAGTTGGAGGGATGTAATTATTGGCTTTGAAGATAGCAGGGCATGAAGAAGGACATGGGCACTATTGAGAAGCTGGAAAAGGTAAAAACAAAAGCAAGCTTCTCCCTCAGAGCCTCCAGAAAGGAAGTCAGCCTTCCTGACTTGTAACTCTCTGAGACCTGTCCTTGAGTTTTGATGTTCAGAACTGGAAAATGATAATCATGTGTTGTTTTAAGCTACTAAGTTGGTGCTTTGTTATGACAGAAGCAGAAAGCTAACAGACAAATCGTTTGTTTGTGGACAGTAATTGAGGCACAGACATAAATTCAGCAATGAGACTAGAATGTCAACAGCCTATTTTTATGAGACAGTGTTGAGCTGTAGGGGAGGCTTATAAAAGCCAGTATTTGATGCCATCTCGTTGATTCAAAGTTGGTTTTGACAGTCAAGCTGCTCTTGTTTTAGACACATCATTTTGAGATACAATCTTCTTGCATTCAGCATCAAATCATCCTTATGCTGAAAATGACTTCTTCCCTTACTCTTCTGTTTTAATTGCATAAACCCAGTTTCTCTTTTGAAGAACAGCTTCAAGAGGAGAAGAACCACGATTCTAATTTTGTTTCAGTATCTAGTGGCTCAGTTATCTTCTTTGATTTGTGTATACTCATTCCTTTCTGATCATATCCAATATTATGGCTTTAAATAACTCATATATGTTGATGACTCAGAATTATATTTCTAGCCTGAATCTTTCGAACTCCACACTCATAATTCATTATCTA
>PVKS010049826.1:0-11808 GCA_004027875.1 Aplodontia rufa
ACCTCCCCTCGATCCCCCACCCGGAATCGCAAAGTGACAGAAGCAGGCCTGTGGGTTTCTGGAAACTCTTTAATGATACAATTTGCTGAAGGCCAGGCGAGGCTGGCCAACAGCGAGGGGGTTTGGTGGGCTGGTGGGCCGGCAAGTGCCCACTCAGGTATCAGCAGCTAGGGCCGGGCTGGGGCCACCTGGGAAATGGTGGTGGCTCCGACGAAGCTGCTGAGCAGTGCGTTGTTGTGGATCGCCATGTCCAGGAGCTCTGGAGTGATGCGCCGCCTAGTGCTGTAGCGGGCCTCGTTTCCTGCAGGCTCCAGCACCTTGGAGGTGAGGTATTCCAGGATCGAGGCCAAGAACACTGATGCACACCGACTCAGGCGCGGGGCATAGTGTCCTTCTCGCAGTTGACGCTCCACCTGGCTCACAGAGAAGATCAGCTCAGCTCGGGCGCTGCGGGTGCGGGCCCGCTGCTGGGAATCTGATGACCCTCCACGGTTCCTCCTCCGCCTCGGCATGCTGCACTCGGCTGGGCTCGGCTCAGATGTGATGGTCTGGGATGTGATCGGCTCGGCTCAGATGTGATGGTCTGGGATGTGATCAGCTCGGCTCTGGCTCTGGCTCCGGATCTCAGTTTGGCTCTGGCTCTGTCTCAATGGCTGTTGGTGAGGTTCGTTGGGACCAGTGCTCAGTATCTTAGCGACCCGCGCGCGGCAGCCCCCCGTTGGCCGGGGTTGACACGCTCTGGTGATGTCAGTACTCCCCAGCCCACCCGCAAGGAGCCCCGCGAGAAGCCCCACGAGGTGCCCTGCGAGGAGCCCGGAAGGAGCCCCACGAGCAGCCCTATGTGGTGCCCCTCGAGGAGCCCGCCACAAGTCTGGTCAGGATGCCCCATGAGGAGCCCGGAAGGAGTCCCACGAGCAGCCCTATGTGGTATCCCTCGAGGAGCCCATGAGGAGCCCCACAAAGAACCCTGCCAGGAATCCCCCGAGGAGCCCCATGGGGAGCCTGCCAGGAGCTCCGTGTGCAGCGCTGTGAGGCGCCCCTGGACGATCCCATGAGGAGCCTAGTCAGGATGCCTCATGAGGAGCCCCTCCAGGAATCCATGATAAGCCCCTCCAGGAGCCCCAGCTGGAGCCCCAAGAGCACCAGTAGGAACCCTAGAGGAGCCCCACAAAGAACCCCACTAGAAGCCCCAGAAGGAGTTCATGAGGAGCCACAGGAGGACCCCAGAAGGGGCCCCACAAGGAGCCCCCCAAGAGGAGCTCCTCCAGGAGCCCCACAAGTACCCCTATGAGGACCCTAGGAGGAGCCCTCCCAGGAATCCTGGAAGGAGCCATCAGGAGTCCCACCAGGAGTCCTATGAGGAGCCCCAGGAGGAGCCCCACAAGGTGCACCTCCAGGAGCCCAATGAGGAGCCCATAGGAGCCCCACAAGGACCCCAGCAAGAACTCTACCGGGAGTCCTGGGAGGAACCCCATGAGGTGCCTACCCAGAAGGAGCATCCCCAGGAGCTCGTGAGGATCCCAGAAGGAGCCATGCCAGGACCCCATGAATACTCCAGGAGGAACCCAGCCAGGAGTCCTGCCAAGGAGCCTCCCCAGGAGCCCCACGAGCTGCCCACCAGGAGGAGTCCTGTGAGGAGCCCCATGAGGAGCCTACAGGAGCCCTGGGAGGACCCCATGAGGAGCCCTCCAGGAACCCCAAGAAGGACCCCATGAGGAGCCCACAGGAGCCCCTCCAGGAGTCCTGTAAGGAGCCCCATGAGGAGCTGCCAGGAACCCCATGAGGACCCCAGGAGGAGCCCACCATGAGTCCTGTGAGGAGCCCCAGGAGGAGCCCAATGAAGAACCTGCCAGGAGACCTGTGAGGACCCCAGGAGGAGCACTTCCAGGATACTTGCCGAGGAGCTGCCAGGAACCCAGCAGGAGCCCTGCCAGGAGTCCTGTGAGGAGCACCATGAGGAGTCCCAGAGGAGCACTACTAGGAGTCCCAGGAGGAGCCCAAGAGGAGTACTGCCAGGAGTCCTGCCCAGGAGTAACCCCAGGAGTCCCAGGAGGAGCCTTCCAGGAGTCCTGCCAAGGAGCACCCCCAGGAGTCCCAGGAGGAGCCTACCAGGAGTCCTGCCAAGGAGTACCCCCAGGAGTCCCAGGAGGAATCCAAGAGGAGCACTGCCAGGAGTCCTGCCAAGGAGCAGTCCCAGGAGGAGTCCAAGAGGAGCACTGCCAGGAGTCCTGCCAAGGAGCATCCCCAGGAGTCCCAGGAGGAGCCTGCCAGGAGCCCTGTGAGGACCCCAGGTGGAGCCCACCAGGAGACCTGCAAGGACCCCCGGAGGAGCCCCATGAGAAGCCCAGGAGAAGTACTGCCAGGAGTCCTGCTGATGAGCCCTGCCAGAAGCCATGCCAGGACCACAGGAGGAATCCTGCCAGGAGCCCCAGGAGGAGCCCTGCCAAGAGTCTTGTGCGGAGCCCCAGGAGGAGCCCAGAAGGAGCACTGCCAGGAGTCCTGCCCAGGAGCCCCTCAAGGAGCCACCAGGAGCCCCTCCAGGAACCCTTCCAGGAGCCCCACCAGGAGTCCTGTGAGGAAGTCCATGAGGAGCCCAAGAGGAGCACTGCCAGGACCCTCACCAGGACCCAAGGAGGAGTCCCAGGAGGAGCCCACCAGGAGCCCCTCAAGAACCCCAGGAGGAGCACGCCAGGAGCCCCACTAGGAGCCCTGCAAGGACCCTAGGAGGAACCCTGCTAGGAGTTCTGTGGGGAGCCTCATGAGGAGCCCCACGAGGAGCCCGCCAGGAGCTTCAGGAGGACCCCAGGAAGAACCCCGCAGGAGCCCCACAAGGAGCTCCACGAGGAGCCTGCCAGGAGCCCTGAGAGAACCCCAGGAGGAGCCCGCCAGGAGCCCACCAGGAGCTCTGTGAAGACCCCAGGAGGAGCCCACCGAGAAATCCATCAGGAGCCCTGCGAGGAGTGAAGTGAGCCTAGACCTAGGCTACATGGCCTCTGGCCTCCCGGCCTCCTTACTAGCCCCTTCCCCTCTTGGCATGGCAACTCTCACTTTGTGCTGGAGGGGAGCATTCTAAGGAAGAAGGAGGACATTGGGGAGGGCAGGTGTGACTCAACAGCGAGCGTCCATTGTGTTCATGGTGTTGTGCCACCGCCACGACCATCTGCTTCCAAGACGCTTTCTCACACTCCTTCCCCCCAAAAAAAACCCTAGTACCAATTAAGCAGTCCCTCCGCACCCCCAAACACACACACGCACATGCACATGCACATACACACACCCTCCGCACTAAGGGCCCCTAGCAGCCACTGTCCTGCTTTCTTACCATACAGAATTGCCTATGCTGGATGTTACTATAGGTGGAACCACGTAAAGGTGTGGCCCTTCATGTCTGACTGCATTCACTTAGCGTTACGTTTTGTCCACATTGCAGCACGAATCAGTATTTCATACCTTTTCACACCTACATAATATTCCATTGTGTGCATAGACCACACCTTGTGTATCCACGTTAGTTGATAGACAGTTGGGTATCTTTGGCTATGGATGAGGGCTATGGATGAGGTAAAATTTCTCCCTACCCTCTTATAGTATATAGCTAGGACTTACATAATGCATACTAACAGGATAAAAGCATACACTTTTTATTTACTAAGTTTTATACATACGTGGGAGCCCTTGTAAGAAAGATGAAGCAATTACAGCCAAATTTGTATGTAGTAGGTTGCACAATGAGTAGTAAATAGTGAAACCATGAAAATACAAATGGATTAGGCCAAGATATTGAATTTTGGAAAACTCAAAAAGAATACAGTGGTTATCAATGTTTATACAGGTTTTACTTGGGAGCACTCCATCTCTGGTAATATAAATATCTTCTTGCCTCCTGATACAGAAAGGACACCTGAGAGTTTTGTCTTCTTTTGGGAAGAAAAAGGAAGTTTGTAGTGCCCATCTTGCATTTTCTGTTTTTCAAGTGCCTTTAACTCAAAATAATCAAATACCAAAGTGGCATGTTTTAGAATTACAGATTTTGATCCCTACCTCATCTAATACTACAATGAATATTCTCTTACAAGTTTTCATTTGAGAACTTTTTTCAACATTGAGGGTGCATACTCTTGAATACATTTGTTGGTTTATTTCTTTACTCTTTATTCTATTTGGTCTATGTCAATCCAACTTCAACATTCTTTTTCAGTCATCTTTATTATCTTTAGCAAGGTTTTGTAATTTTCAGTTTATAATGTCTTATACCTCTTTGATTCAGTTTATTCCTGAGTATTTTATTCTTTTGATGCTATTTTAAATAGAATGGTTTCATTTACTTCCTCTCAGATTTTAATTGTAGTTTATACAGGTACAACCAACTTCTGTATTTTGAACTTGTATTTGTACTGAATCAGTTTATTAGCTCTAATAGCATTTTTGTGGATTCTTTAAGTTTTCTATAAATAAGTTTGTATAGTGTGAGAATAAAGGTAGTTTTACTTATTTCTTTCCAATATAGATGAATTTTATTTCTTTTTCTTGCCTACCTGCTCTTGCTAGAATTTGTGGTACATTTTTTAAAGAGGGAAGGGCAGTGAGACAGAGAGAGAGAATCAATTTTTTTTAGTTTTTCACATGGCTTTCGTTGATCTCACACTTAGCTGTGTACGTGGGTGCTGGGGTTTGAACCTGTGTGTTCACACATGCTGGGCAAGTGCCGCCATAACTGCGGAGCCACTGCTTCAGCCCTGTGGTACAATTTTTAATAAAAGCAATAAAGCAGACATTGTTATCTTGTTGTTCATGTTAGGGGAAAACTTCATTCTTATGCCACTGAGTATTATGTTAGTTTTAGATATGTCATATATGTCTTTTAATGCATTGACAAATTTCCCTTATTTTTCTAGTTTGCTGAGTGTTTTTTTTTTTAAAGAGAGGGACACTGAGAGAGAAAGAGGAAATCAAATTTTATTTAATTTTTCATGTGCCTTTCATTGCTCCGACACTTCATTGTGTGAGTGATACTGGGTTTTGAACTCATGTCCTCATGCATGCCAGGCAAGTGCTATAACTGCTGAGTCACTGTTTCACACCTGCTGAGTGTTTTTATTATGAAACTGTGTTTAATTTTATGAGATGATCTTTCTGCTCCAGCAGAGATGGACTTAGGGCTTCTTTCCCCTAGATTTTACCAACATGGAGTTAACCGGTTAATTTCTTATATTTAACTGCCATGCATGCATTCCTGGGAAAATTTCCACTTAAGCAAAGAAAAAAATCTTAGTATGCTCATGGATTTTGTTTTCTCTTGGTTGAGGATTTTCACATCTAATATATGCATTAGAAATATTGCTCTGCAATTTTTCCCTTGTGTTGTATGTGTTTGGCTTTTATGTCCAGATAACATAAGCCTCATACTATGAATTAGGAAGCTTTCTCTCATTTTCTGTCATTTAGAAGAGTTTGGGAACGTTTCATGTTAATCCTTCTTTAAACTTTTAGTAGAACTCACTAGCACAGTGAATTCTACTAAAAGTCTTCTACAACAGTGCCTGGCATATAATATATGGAATTAGGATTTATGTAGTGATTAACTCTTTATTGAATTAATACATTGTCTTCCCAAGCAGGTTTCTAATGAAGACACAAGAATTGAGTAACAAATGGAGGGAAATTCAGTGTGTATAGTGCCTTCATTTGCTTTTGCTTGGATAGGAAATTTTGCCTTTCTGAGACAGATTATGTATTTGTCATTTCAGTTACAGTAAGAAATGAAATTCAGGCCACCAAGAACTGGCAGTGCTTGCTTATGCAGAGGGTGGCCAGACAGAGGAAATCAGTAGTGTTCTACTCGGCTAAGCGTAAAAGCCATTTTTAAAGAGTCAAATTTCACCTTATGTATAAAGGACAACAGTGGAAAAAAAGAAGATTGTTGGTGAATCTTTAAAGTCCTATGATCCACATATGTCATTCATCCTATCTTAAGCCAGAAATGCACATATATTTATGACAAGGAATGCTGTAATTTCTGCATTAACTTGTTTATGAGCAATGCCATGAATTTGTTTATATTTTCTAGTGCGTAGAAAGAAAAATTGTTACATGGCAGCACAAGTTTTTAAAATTTCCCATAATACTGTAAGCCCAATATGTGATCACGTAGCAGGCTTGGGTTTATTCCTAGTTTACAGTATTTAAGCAAATGTAGAATCTCAGATGGTCTTTGAAAGATATCATTTCCAGCTTTTCTTATGCTGTGCGCCATGGTTTAAATCTTGGCCTTCTGAATTGGCATTACTAACCTATTTCTCAAACTGTGTTCCCTTTGTCTTTAATACACGCCATAGGCATATACTTTTCTCCAGAACCCAGACATTTCAAGGTCCTAAATCCCACATGTTAGAAACTAACATCCACCTCATTAATTCACACACACTATATCTTGACTATAATAAGTGATTCTTCAATGAACATGAGAGTGTAGACATTCTGATTTCATTTCCTTTGGATACATACCCAGAAGTAGGATTGCTGGGGAGCATATGGTAGTTCTATTTTTTTTTATTTTTGAGAAATTGCAATACTGTTTTCCATAATGACTGGACCAATTTATATTCGCTCCAACAGCATACAAAGATTCTCTTTCTCCACATTCTTACCAATACTTGTTGTATTTTGTCCCTATGATATTACCTATTCTAACAGGTGTAAGAGGATGTCTCTGTAGTTTTAATTTGCATTTCCCTGAAAGACAATGGTGTTGAGCACATTTTGATGTGTCTGTTGGGTTTTGTATGCCTTTTGAGAAATGAGTCTTCAGGTCTTGTTCGTTTTTAATTTGATTACTTGTTGTGTTTTGTTTTTGCTATTGAATTTTTGGATATTAAACCTGTCCTACAGTCCATTTTCCATCACTATAATGGAATACAAAAAGCTGAATAATTTATAAAGAAAATATATTTATTTCTTACAATTCAGGAAAATGGGAAGTCAAAGATCAAGGGGCTGCATTTGGTGAGGACTTTCCTGCTCTGTTATAACACTGTAGACGTTATCATATGGTGAGAAGATGTGAGTGTGAGTGCATCCCTGTGATGGGAGGAAGGGGAAAGAGAAAGAGAACAAGAACAAAAACAGAGTGGCAGGGAACCAGAACACATCCTTTATCAGAATCCCTCTCCTGTATTAAGTAACCCACGCCTGCAATAACATTGTTCATTTTTTCATGCTCTCATGACCTAATCATGTGTTAAAGATCTTACCTCTCAACACTGTTGTAACAGCTATTAATTTTCAACATGAGCTTTAGACAAGACATATCATACCATAAAAAAGCCCTTGTCAGACATTTGGTTTGGAAAATATTTTCTCCCTTTCTGTAACTTGCCTTTTAACTGTGTTGATTGTCCTGTTTGTTATTCAGAAGCTTTTTATTTTGATGCAATTCAATTTCTGTGTTTTTGCTTTCATTGCCTGTGTTTTGGGTGTGATATCCAATAAATAATAATAATTATTATTATTATTATTATTTCCCAGAAACATGTCAAGAAGCTTTTTTCCTACAGTTTCTTCTAGAACTTTTAAAAGTTTCCGGTCTTATTTGTAAGCTTTTAATCCATTTTGAGTTGATTTTTTGAATAGTGTGATGAAAGGTATTAATTTCATTTTTTCATATGTAGATATTTAGCATTCCCAATACTGTTTATTGAAGAAGCTCTCTTTCCTTCATTCTTTATTTTGGGCATTCTTGTTAATAATCTGTTGACAGGCAGGGCATGGAAGCACATGCCTGTAATCCCAGCATTTCAGGAGGCTGATGCAGAAGGTTTGCAAGTTGAAGGCCAGCATCAGCAAATTAGTGAGACCCTGTCTCAAAATGAAAAGTAAAAACGGCTGGTGATGTGGCTCAGTGGTTAAGTGCCTCTGAGTTCAATCCCCACTACCCCACCCCCCCAAAATGTTGACAATAAGTGCATGGATTTCTTTCTGTGTTCTGTATTCTGTTCCATTGGTTAATGCATCTATTTTTATGCCAATACCATACTGTTTTGATTACTATAGCATTGTGATATAAGTTGAAATCAGGAAGTGTGATGCCTCTAACTTTGTTCTTGCTTGAGATTTCTTTGACTTTCAGGATCTTTTGTGATTCCATGTGAATTTTAGGATTTCCTCCCCTATTTCTGTAAAGAATGCTATAGGGATTTTGATAAGGATTGCAATGAATCTGTAGATCACTTTGGGTAGTATGGATATATTTTTATATCTTTTTTAAGAGAGAGAGACAGTGAAAGAGAGACAGAGAGAGAGAGCAAAAAACCATTTTATTTAAAATAGTTTTTCATGTGGCCTCCAGTGCTCCAAGACTTCACTGTGTATGTGGTGCTGGGGTTTGAACCCGCGTAGTCATGTATGCAAGACAAGTGCCATAACCATTGAACCTCTGCTCCAGCCCCATGGGTATTTTTTGAAGAGAGAGAAACAGTATGAGAGAGGAAAAGACAGAACAATTTAGTTTTCATGTGGCTTTGATTGCTCTGACACTTCATTGTGTATGGTGGCACTGGGGTCCAAACTTGCATACTTGTTTGTTTGTTTTTTTAAGAGATAGAAGGACAGTGAGAGAGAGAGAGAGACAGAGACAGAGAGAATCCATTTTATTTAGTTTTTCACATGGCTTTCATTGCTCTGACACTTAGTTGTTGTGTACGTGGGTGCTGGGGTTTCAACCCGTGTACTCATGCATGCCGGGCAAGCGCCGTAACCTCTGAACCACCGCTCCATCCTCCAAACTTGCATACTTGTGCATGCCAGGCAAGCGCCATAACTGCTGAGCCTCCACTCCATCACCCCCTTAAGGTTTTTACTGAGATATCTGCTGTGGTTTTATGAAAGCTCCCTTGTGCATGACAAGTAACTTTTCTCTTGCTTTGAAATTTTTCTTTTTGATTTTTTAAAAAAATTTTTTTAAAGATAGAAGAACAGTGAAAGAGAATCAATTTTTATTGAGTTTTTCACATGGCTTTTGTTGCTCTGATGCTTAGTTGTGTACATGGGTGCTGGGGTTTGAATCCATGTGCTTACACATGCCAGGGAAGCACCATAACTGATGACTCACCACTCCAGCCCCTCCTTTTGTTTTTTTGATAATTATAATGTGATAATATTGAGAATCTATCATAACTTAAAATAAATATTTGATAGGACACAGAATAATTAGTGATAAACCTTTGTATTTCATGAGTTGAAATATCCATTTCCCATCCCGTATTGCAAAGTTCTCATTCATTTTTTTTCATTCTTTTTTTTTGTTTTAAGAATTTAGTATGTTTTCTTGTCAGAGGATGTCATTTAATGAAACTCCATACAATGTTTAAAAAAATTGGTCTCTTGGAGAAGCACAAAGTAACTGAAAGAGAAAACAGACATATTCCAAATTTGCATGCTCTTTTAACTATGAATTATCATGTACACTGGACTACAAAGTAATTTGTGAGTTTTCTTCATCACTTCTTACATAATTTCAATCATAATATAGAAGAGGTTTATACTAATCCCTAGGATCAGGACTTTGTACAGAAAACAATCTAAATATGCATTAAGTAGTTAGGGCCCTAGGCCAAGCTCTCAGAAAGGTTCTGCCAAAGGTGGGCTCTCTGTAGCCATCCAGACTGGTGGTCACTAGACCAAGAGCAGCTCCCTAACCACAGAAGGGAAAACTACAACTCCCAGAAGCCCCCAGGCAGAGGCAGGAGCTGAAGAGTGACCCTTAGTAGTCTTCACCTCATACCTTTGACCCTGTGATCTGGCCCCTTCTCAAGCCTTCTGCAGGATACCTGTCCTCAGGACTCTCTGTGCTCTTTCCTGCTGCAGCAGGGTTGATACTACTGAGTCTCAGATGACAACATGGGGGCTGTGAATGAGGGGAAACCTGGCCTAGCAGGCATGTAGTACCATGTCAGTTGGCACCACTAGCAACAATGGCATGACCAGTGGCTGGAGAAGTTGAGTGTGTAGGTGCTGTCTTGATGCTGGGACTCAGGAAAGCTGTTGGAGCAGAAGTGGGCCATACCCACTCCTCTCTTCATGGCAGTTCTCTCCAGAAGTCTCATCCATTATTTTATTATTTTTTTTAGGGCTGAGGACCGAACTTGGGACCTTGCCGCATGCTAAGCAAGCGCTCTACCACTGAGCTAAATCTCCAACCCCTCTTTTTATGTTTTTAAAGAGAGTGAGTTTTTGTTTTTCCTTCACTTAGTTGTGTACGTGGTGCTGGGGTTTGAACCTGGGTCCTAGCACATGCCAGGCAAGCACCCTACCACAGAGTCACCTCTCCAGCCCCCCACTATTTCTTTCTTTTTAAAAAAAGAATCAGTTTTATTATGAGTTTTTCGCATGGCTTTCATTACTCTGACACTCTTTTGCGTATGTGGTGCTAGAGTTCAAACCTGCATCCCCAAGCATGCCAGGCAAGTGCCATAACCGCTGAGCCACCACTCCAGCCCCTTTCCCTTTACTTCTTTAAGCTTCCTTCATTCTTTTAGAGTTCTGTAATCTGTAAGGTACTTTGTGTGATGATTATCTGCAAGTTCTATATTCTTTTTTCACTGTTTCCCCCCGTACTTTTCTGTTATTTTAAATGGATAATTTTAAGTTATCTGTGTTCAAGTACACTTATTCTGTCTTCTGCAAGATATTTTTTGTTGAAACTCTTGAATTTTTCTGTTCAGTCAGAATTTCTGGTTGGTTCTTTTTAATGATTTTTATTTCTTTATTAAACTCATTTTGTTCATATAGATTTTTCCCTTATTTTCTTAGTTGTCTAAGTTGTCATTGATCATTAAAGTACTACTACTTTTTCCCTGATACTTGAGATTGAAACTCGGAACGCATACAAACTAAGCAAGCAGGCATGTCCCACTGAGCTACATCTCCAGGTCCTCACTGAATTTATTCAATTGTTTTGAATTCTTTGTTAAGCAGTTCATAGATATCCATTTCATTAGGGTTGGTTACTAGAGCTTTATTGCCTTCCTTTATGGTATCACATTGGTCAAATTCTTTGTGATGTAAATAGGCTTGGATTGTCTGTGCATTTGAACAATTTCTTCTGAATCTGCCATAGGACCCTCAGACAGTGGAACTGTTACTAGGGCAGTAGCTCCTGCAGGGTCCCTGGGTGAATAGAACTGCCTGTGGACCATGGAGGGGCACGTCTGGAGCTGGATCACAGTTCTGCTTCAGGGTCCCCAGTTTGGCCTGTAGTCAGCAGGCCTCTTTGGGGGACTCAGAGGGACATGGCTCCCACTAGATCCTTGTGCAGACAGAATTTTCTCCAGACCATGTTAGAGCAAGACTGTAGCTGGGTAACATGACTGATTCTGGGTCTGTGTTCAGGTACACTTCGCAGGGCTTTTTCCGGGGTCATGGAGTAGCATGGCTTCTGTGGTTTCCTGGGCAAGCAGAACTGCCTTCAGAGTATACTAGTACATGCCTAGAGCTAAGTCACAGGCTTGCTTGAAACTCCACAGATGGTGGGCCTCTGTTCAAATCCATTTTCTCTTGCTATCACAAAATACACTTTGTAAATGAAAGAGTTTATTTAGCTCATAGTTGTAGAGGTTTGGTGGCCTGGCTCTGGCTTCTGCTTATCTCTAATGACCAAGTTAGCATCACTGTAGTAGGCGTGGTATGTGAGAGGTGTAGATCACTTGGCAATATGGGAAGCCAGAAAATGTTGAAGTGGGACAGAGGAAGCTCAGACACAGAAAAAATGTTCAGGAAAACAGATTTGATAAATGCTACAGCGTGGACCAAGGG
>PVKS010049827.1:0-11808 GCA_004027875.1 Aplodontia rufa
AGGGTTTCTTGTTGCTACTGCAGGGTGTGAGAGAAGCATGTGTTTATAAGAAAGCGGAAGCTCTGTGTGCATTGTGAGGTACATATCTTTGTCTATCTGTTACAGACCTATGGAGTTGTGCAAGAATTAAGAGCGTACTGAATATATGTGAAATTCGTGTGAGGTTCCAACTGTGTTTGTGTGTTAACTGTGAGAAATAGAGTGCATGTCTGTGTGTACACTCATTAAGGTGGCATGGATGTGTGTGTTATAAATAGGAGCATGTCAGGGTTGTGTGCTCAAGTCACTACTCACTAATTCACAACAAAGAAAATCATCCTTGGCCTTTCTGTATGTCCATTCCTGCTGAAGAAGATGGAGACAATGTGGAGGAGCCTTACCTCTCTGCCTCCAGGAGTTGAATACTTGTGGGGGAATCCATATTGCCCACAAAGCAATCTACCAAAAAATTGCTGGAAGTGGAGTCATCTAGAAAAAAAGGAACCATTGGAGGCCACAAGTACCAGGACCTGGGAACCAGATTCTGAGGAAGAGGCGCAGCTTGAAGATAGTCCTGAGGAGCCCAAATTTAGACCCAGAGGATCCAGAAAGGTCTGGAGACCTGTAGCTGCTCCTGTTCCCTAGTTAGGTCACCATAGGCCCCATATTTTTGATTAGTGGTGGAAGTACTTATTTTAAAATATTGGGAAGAAGCCAATTTGTGGGGAGTTCCCATTTGGAAAGCCAGAGAGTGCATCCTGGAGGAAGGGGTGAGGACCAGCAAAGGTGTGGAAGTGGGTCTGAAGATGGCTGGAATGGGGGAAACAGCAAAAAGATAATTTAGGTAATGTTTAACTTGGGGACTATGGAACCTAGGGAAGAAGAGATGGAATGGGGAAGGGGAGCTGGAGGTTATGGCCAAAGGCAGACCCCTGAGGGAGGGAAGAAGAGAGAAAGCATTTCTGGAAGAGGTAACCGCACATGCTAAGGTGCAGAGGTTGATCCTCCTCTCCCCCTCTTACATGTGGATCGGATGGTCATCACTGCTTTACAAATGAAAAAAATGTCAGAGGGATTTAGTCATTCCCAACTGTATGGTGAAAGTCTGTCTTGAACCCAAGCACTGTGACTCCAGATCCCACACTATTACTGCCTTGTTTAAACAGGTCAATAATAAATGAAGAATGAACATATGAATAAGTGAACAATTAACCTGAAAATTCTGCATGCAAAAGACTCCAAATCCGATTTGCATATCGTCTGCCACCTCATCTGGTCCACCATCATTGCTCTCTATGCTCAAGGCCCTATATAATCTGGCCCCTGCTAACCTCTGTGATCTTATTCTCCTACCATAATCCCCCTTATTTTGTTCTAGTCACACAGGCACTGGCTGTTCCATCTTCCACCACTTCCCCCACCCATACCCGGATTTAAACCCAGGGGCACTCTACCACTGAGCTACATCCCCAAGCCCTTTTATTTTTGAGAAAGGGTCTTACTAAATTTCTAGGAATGGCTTCGAACTTGCAATCCTTCTGCCTCAGACTCCCAAGGTGCTGGGATTACAGGAGTGCTCCACCATGCCCAGCTTCCTGGCACATTCTTAAAAGAAAAACTAAATCGTAAAGTGAATATGACCCTTTTGGAATAAATTGGAGTTTTTGGATTCCCTCATCTGTAAAATGGAAATTATATTATCCACCCATAGGATTGTTGTGGAGTTTCAATAAACCAATGCATGTAAACAGGTGTTGGATACAATCAATTGACAAATGGATTTGTGTTCTTATTGTAGTCAGGGTCCTACAGGGTTGACAGGATGACTTCTACATCCAGTCTCTGCCTGGACTACCTCCTTTGCTCATGTGCAAATATTATTTGGCATCCTGCCTCTGTCTGTGAAAAGTTCTCAGGTGCAGGGGAAGATTGCCATGGACATTGATGACACCATATTCAGGTTGTGTCCAGAGGAGAGGGATGGGGCATGTAGACCCAGTGTTGTGTGTCAGGAGGGGAAAATGGATACACATGAGGGCTAGTGCTACTAGGAATATGTCTGTGTTGCATATCTTTGTTTCTCCAAAAATCATAATCATTTTGTCTGTGAGGGCTTGTGTGAGCTTCTCTGGGTCTCTGTGTGTCTGTATGTTGTCCATGTATGTATACATGTGTGTACTCAACATGCTAATGTTTTAGTTACATTGAGATTGTATGTCTGCGTAGATATTTAATGGGTGTGTGTTCTCTGTACACGCCCCCATGTTTCCTAACTTTTGTGTGTTTCATTCGTGTGTGACTCCAGGCCCTTGGCCACCAGGGACAAGGGTGTGTACATGGCCCGAGTGTTCACCTCCACTTGTCTGTGTGGCCCCCATGCAGGACAGAGGTCTAGCTGAGACTGTATGAACATGGTAGACTGATTTCCCCGCGGGACACTGCGTATGACTCCACTCGTTGCTGTGAGGGGCTTATTTCTCTACGTTTAAGTCTCCGAGTATGCCTCCACACCCACCCCGAAAATGCCTTCCCCCGTGAATATCAACATTGGAAATCGAGTTCCTGTGTATGAGTGCGAGTGGGTGCAAGGACCAGGATGAGGCGGTTGTGGGTGTTCCTGCCTGACGACCGACCCCAACTCTCCGGACAGGGACCCCACCCCCATTCCCCAAATTGCGCATCCCCTACTGGAGAGGGGGAGGGGAAACAGGATGCGGCGTGGCGCGTGCGCATTGCCAGCTTCAGCACCGCGGACAGCGCCTTCGCCCCCGCCTGCCGGCGCGCGCCACCTCCGCCCCAGCACTAAAGGCGCGCTGACGTCAGTCGCCGTTCCCCTACAAACTCCCCTTCCCCGACGTCTTGGTCGCGTCCGCGTCGCCGTGGGTCCAGCCGGACTGCACCACGCGAGGCGCGAGATAGGGAGGCACGGGCGCGACCATCCGCGCTGCGGCGGCGGCGACACAGCGCTGCCTCAGTCTGCGGCGGGCAGCAGAGGAGTCGTGTCGTGCCTGAGAGCGCAGCAGTGCTCCCGGGCCCCGTGCGGTCCGCCTCCGCGGCTCCAGATCAGACTGCCCCTAGGACCCCCTGCCCCAAGCCGCAGCCATGAACTACCTGCGGCGCCGTCTGTCGGACAGCAACTTCATGGCCAATCTGCCGAATGGGTACATGACAGACCTGCAGCGCCCGCAGCCGCCCCCGCCGCCGCCCTCTGCCGCTAGCCCCGGAGCCACGCCCGGTTCCGCAACCGCCACTACCGAGAGGGCCTCCACAGCCGCCCCCATGGCCTCTCCAGCAGCCCCTAGTCCCGGGTCCTCAGGGGGCGGTGGCTTCTTCTCGTCGCTGTCCAACGCGGTCAAGCAGACCACAGCAGCCGCGGCCGCCACCTTCAGCGAGCAGGTGGGCGGCGGCTCTGGGGGCGCAGGTCGCGGGGGCGCCGCCGCTAGGGTGCTGCTGGTCATCGACGAGCCGCACACTGACTGGTAAGCCACTGCCGCGCCTCCCGGTGGTCCTGGGTCCCCAGACAGTTCCACGGTGAACTAGCAGTTATCGAGCGCCGCTTGTGTGCCTGGCACCTGACCCCTCACTCAAATACTTTTCCTGCAAATTACTATGCTGGGCGCTTCCTGTGTGTCCTGCCCTTGCCTTCCCAAAACCTCAATGGATACAGGGAGCAATTATTAGTTGCCTGTTGTGTACGTCTTCCTCAATCCTCCTCCCAAAGGCTTTGGCTTTAATATATCCCGTGAGACTTCAAGGGCCAAATGTGCTCTGCCTCCCCTGCGCGACCCTTGCCCGTCCTCTAATGAATCTTGTAAGTATTTATGGAGTACCTGCAGTATGCCTCATTGAAGAGTTCTTCCCTAAGGCCTTTGGCCTCAATGAATTTTGTGATCATGTTTTGAGAGCCTATTACCATGCTCTGTTCTCCTCAACCCTTGCCCTCAGGCCTTCTCTAATGGGTCTTGTGAGCATGTATCCAGTTGGTGCTTGTGTGTCACACCTTGGCCCTCTCCTCAGAGACCTTTTAAACCATTCAGTAAACATTGATCTAAATGTCTGCTGTGTATTCTACCCCAGCTTCTCACCAAAAGCTTTGCCTTTAATGAATTCTATGAACCTTCTATCTACCCTTACTCTAGGCCCTCTCTCCAAGGGGAGATATTTTCTGTAAAGGATCTAGAAAGCATTTATTAAGTGCCTGATGTGTGTCCTATCCCCCAAGGCCCCTCTCAAACAAATCAGTTTCCTCTAGTGAATTCCATGAGCATTTTTGAGCCTTCTCTCTGTGTGACTCATCATCAGACTCTCCTAAAAGATCTTTTCCTATAATTAATCTGGAAAGTATTTATTGAGTGCTTCCTGTGTCCCCTATTCCCAAGCTACTTCTTTAGAGGACTTTCCTTGGGTGGCCCCATCTCACATTGATCACCTACCTGCAATGTGAGTCTTTTCTAAAGGTTCTTTCCTCCAATACATTTGGCAAGTATGTATTGAGTGTCTGCTGTATACCCCATCTCCAAACCCTTTGCCCAATGCCTTTTCCTTGAGTGGCTTCACTCAGCATGTATTGAGTACCTTTTGCACGACCCAACCTTAGACCTCTCCACTCAGGTCAATGGCTCCCATGAGCATTTATGAGGTCCCTTCTGTGTGTTCATGCCTCCTCCCCAGAGTCCTTTTTTTTTTACACTGGAGCCAGAGAACACATATGCAATGCCTATGGCATATAGGGAGTACATTCCCCTTCATTACCACAAGGAAAACTGCCCCAATCATAAGGTTTCTCCCCAAAGGTAGTTCCCTTCAATAAATCCAGAGCCCAATTTATAAGGGTTATATCTTTCCCATTTCCTTCAGCACCCATAGAATTCCTTCTCCCAGTCTTAACTCCATACCCCACAGGGCCTTTTAGCTTATTTAAACCAGTAAACTGAGCGTCTACTCTATGAGTCATTCTTAATATCCTCTTTCAGGTCTCTGCAAGTTCCTGCCCCTACCTCAAGAGCTCACTCTCCAAACATCTACTTCAATCAAAATTTATTGAGTGCCACCTGTTTACTGATTAGATCACCTTTCCCACTAGGAGCCCTTACCCTGAAGCCTTTCTTATTTGTTCTACAGATACTTATTACATACTTTCCATGTGTCAGAACGTGGGAAGCATTTATTAAGCACTAATGGAAGAATGCTCCTTCAGTTCACCTTCCTTTTTTTTTCTTCTTTTTTTCTTTTTTGTATTAGGAATTGAACCCAAAGATGCTTTATCACTGAGCTACATCCCCAGCCGCCCCCCCTTTTGAGAGAGGGAGAATTAGTTGGGGAGAGAATCGATTTTATTTAGGTTTTCATGTGATTTCCATTGCTTCAACACTTACTTGTGTATATGGTGCTGAGGTTCAAACCCAGGTCCTCACACATGCTAGGCAAGTGTGATACCACTGAGCCACCCCTCCAGATCCTCCCCAGCCCTTTTTTACTTATTAGTTTGAGACAGGGTCTTGCTAAGTTGCTTAGGACTTGGTTAATTGCTGAGCCTGGCTTTGAATGTGCTATCCTTCTGCCTCTACCTCCTAAATCACTGGGATTACAGACATGTGCCACCGTGCCCGGATAGCTCCCCTTCCTTCTAATTGCAGCCACCAGTTGACTTCACTATAGCTTTTCCTTCATTCAACCCCACAATCATTTAATGAGCACTTATGGTACACTTTGAAAAAAACCATATTCTCTCCCCATCTTGTGTCCTAATCCCCCCTTTAACTGTCTTTCACACTACACAGACCTGAAAGCCCATAATATGCATTATTTCCCATTTATTCTGGCTATATCCCCTCCCCAAGTTAGTAGTCATCTTCCCAGCTGTACTCCCTCCCATTAATCCAGAAAGCACTTACTAATCTCTTACTGTCTTCTGTTCAATTGAAGACTTTCCATCCATGCAGCAGGCTGCTTTACTCTTTTCTCCATCTACTCCATAAAGCATTTATTGAGCATATGAGATAATTCCTTCACCAATGTCCATCACCCAGGGTGCTATCTTCCTGGCTAAATTTGCTCCATCGAAGTCAGCAAACATTAATGAGGCCCCAGCTAGATACTGGGAAGCCCCACCTTCAGAATTTCCTTCTCCTCTGCAGCCTTCCAGACAGGTTCCTTATTGCCTTTTCTTACATTTCATCAAGCATTTATTATCTACTAAATACTGACAAGTCCTTTCCCCTTTCCGTAATAACTCCAATGTTTTCTTTTTTTTTTTTTCTTCTAACCTGTCCAGCAAGCACTTACTGTGCACTTGCTGAATTCGGTGAAAGAGCCTTCCTTTCCACTCTGCATACCAGAGGCCCCCTTTTAACCTAACAGCTCCTCCAATATTTTCTTCCAGTCATCTAACAAATATTTATTTAGTGTCTACTACATGCTCAGCATGGGAACAGAGCCCTGAAACACCAACTTGCAGACTTTCAGAACTGTGCAACCTTCGGGAATTTCAACCTGGAAAAGGAAGTGTTTCACAAACTCTATGACAAATGCATATCTCAGTACAGTCTGACAACTTCCCCCCAGATTTCACCACTCTCGTTTCTTCCTGAGTCTCAATTCCTGAATGGTTTAAAGTCTCAACCTCTGAGCTGAGACATCTCTCCCTTTTAGAGACAATTTAATCCAGTGTTTTTCAAACTATAACTTACCTATTGGCTTAAGACTGGCATGTCACTTTCTTCATGAAGAAAGATAAATGAAGGTAGAAAATAACAGAGTATGTTACACACAACAAGTGGAGTTGTTTAATAAAGCTGTTATTCCAATAAGATATATAACATATTATATATGACATATACTATATAATGCACATTATATAATGGTTATAATGGTTTTATGGTGTATAAGACATCTATTATGTGTATGTTTTCTTCACAATGAAATAAAACAGAATAGGAGATATAAAACTGGATTGCACATACTTAAGGTAATTATTTACTGAAACTTTCATTTGAATTATATATATATATATATATACTTATATACAGTCTCTACATTCTAAAGACATATACATAAAATATAATATACAACATTTTATGTGTTATAAATTATATAAGACATCTGATATTCGATTTTCTGTGTAACATATGTCTTATATAATATATATGTATGTATCTCATGGGTTATTATGTAAATATGTATAGAGTGAGTTATATAAACTTATTTCTTATTGTAGCTTTTTTTCTTAGATAGAGTTCCTTGGAAGCAGACCCTTCATCTAGCCACCTCTGTTGGTGTCAGAGGCTTACTTGGTTGGTGATCCATTCCCTCATCTTTGAGGGATCCCTGAGCCTTGTGTCGCCACATACTTCTAAAGCTCTGACTACAGTATGTGTCCACTTACCATTAAAGCTGAGCAAGAAGTACAGACAGTTGCCCAAATGCATCACCTGGGTGCCAAACATACTCTTTCCTGCTCCCAATGTGTACCAGAAGCCTCATGTCCTCCTAACAATCAAAGTCATGTCTCCCTGCCAGACAGTGACTCCTCTCCACTCAACATGAGAAACTAAAAGTGCCTAGGTGGTAATAATAAATTAAAGTTTCATGGGATTCTTGCTGTGTCCCCTGGTAGCAGTGTTTCCCCTTGGAGAAGCAGGACCTCTAACCTTGCAGAGCCCTGAGGGAACAGGAAGCACAAATTCCAAAAGTGGATCAATGGGATTGATGGTAAGCTGGGCCACTCCTACGTTAACCTCTGAGATCCCAGACTCGGGTCTGCCTATTAAGGAACAGCACATACAGTGGTCATTGATTTATGTTTGGGGAAAATGGTACCCACTCTTGCATGGTATCATCTCCAAGATAGGGTCTTAGCTATGACTGCAACAAGCCATGTCATTCTGTCAGGCCAGTGGCTTCTGGGTGGTTAGTATGTAAGCTCATCAGTTGATTCCGTGGTCACAGGCAACTTTTTTTTTTTTTTTTGCAGTACTGGAGGCGGAACCTAGAGCTTCCCACATGCTAGGCAAGCGTTCTACCACTGAGCTACATCCCCAGCCCTTTTTTGTTTTTTCATTTTGAGACAGGGTGTCACTAATTTGTCATAGCTGGCCTTGGAACTTGTAGTCCTCCTGCCATACCCTCCCAAGTAGTTGAGATTACAGGCATGTGCCATCGTGTCTGGCATCACAGGCCACTTTTGCACCTCCTTTACTTTGCTGTAACATGTGCGCTTTGGTTTGATGCAATGTTATGCAGAATCCCATGCTGGTGTATCAAACATTGTGCAAGCCTGTGGACAGTTATGCTGGCTGAAATCCTATAGTCAGAACAGGCAAACCATATATATAATATTCCAGTCA
Organism: Aplodontia rufa; assembly: GCA_004027875.1. NCBI lineage: Eukaryota > Metazoa > Chordata > Mammalia > Rodentia > Aplodontiidae > Aplodontia > Aplodontia rufa. Next base: position 8,325 of record PVKS010049827.1, read on the forward strand.
AAGTAGCTCACTATTCTTTCCAAGGGGTCCAATATACTCAGCTTGCCCTCAAGTATCTGTTTGGTCTTCTTGAGGGATGGTGTCATATCAGGGACTCAGTGTTGATTTCTGTTGCTGGCAGGTTGGACATTCAGCTGTAACGCTGTTGGTCCCACACATAGCTTCTATCTCTGCTGCTTTTGTCACTTCACTTGTGTGCCCATCTGCTAGCACTGGGGTGGCTGATTAGAGAGGCTGGCTGACATCATCTGGCTGACTCATCCTGTCTACCTGGTTGCCTAGCACCACTGCCATGGTGGATGCTGCCTGGTGGGTGTTAACACACAATGCAAAGATCTCTCCTCCCTTTTTGCCTACTTCCACACATCCACCCACATTTCTGTATCCCAGCCCTCCTTGGCCTGATCTTCCAACCTTTTCCCTTCCAGAGCCATGAGCAACCGGCCAGGCCACTCACCATTGCCCATAAATGAATCACGTATTCTAACCTTCATCAATTTCTCTTTTCACACAAAGTGACAGGAGCACAGCCCAAAGATCTGCCACTGGGATCACTGCCATTGTCTTTCAAGGCCACTCAATGGGGCTGCCACCCACAGAGCAAAGACAACCCATGTGAAGACCAAGCACAGGCTTTTCCATCTTTTATTAGCTGGTTGTAAGGAGTTCCTTAGCTGAGGGAGAGGTACCAGTGTAGCAATTGTGTAAGATGTGGGGATCCGGGTTGCTTGCTCATGCGACTTTCTTGGTCTCTCAGGCTCAATCCTGGCTGCTAGGCCCATCTGATTTTATTATGTAGTATGTCTGGAAAAACCCAGCTCATAGTAGGCTGTTGATGCATGGTCACTTGGTGCCCTGTGGTCAAGCATTCTCCATCAGGGCCCAGTTCTGCAGTAGGAATTTTTTTCTCGGAGGCATAGAATTCTTTGCTGCAGATGGCATGGCCTAGCTCCAGAATCCCCAAGAGCCTCCCAGTTGGTTTTCTTATAGTCTCACACCACATCTTTCCTCACTAGTGATACCTCCAGTATTGTAGGATCTGCCAGATCATGTGGCCTAAGTGGCAGGATTTCTTGTACCATAGGCTAGACCTGCTGCAGAACCCTTTTGTGCTCTGGCCCCCATTCAGAGCTGACAACTTTACATGACACCCCTTGGAGGGGTTATCTTGACATGCTTTGGACCAGTGGATCCCTAAAAATTTTTTCTAATGGCAGGCCCCTGAGTCTTTCTAGGGTTTTTCTCCTGCCTGCTGGAGCACATATGTCTTTTAAAGACAATATGCTAACCGTATCTTGCTCATCTTGCCTAATCAGTATAATGGCCCAGTGTGACAGTCTGTGGGATTTCCAGATGGTCCAGGTTCCTTTGAACTATAACACAGGGTGAGAGAGAGAACATAACCCTATGGCAAGACCATCAATGAATATTATTGTCAGTCCCACATGCAAACTGTTTCTGATCCACTTTCTAATTAGAATTGAAAGGAATGCATTCCCCAAATCAGTGCCCAGCTGCCAGACTTGAGGCCTTACTAATCTGCTGTAGCGATGATAGCATTTGCAGTATGGCAGCTACAACCAGAGATATTACTTTGTTGCGCTTGTGGAAGTCTACAAGTATTCTCCAGATCCATCCGGCCTCCTCAGGGACCAAACTGGTTAATAGAGAAAAGGTGGAACTGCCACCCTTGTATTGTCTAGGTCTTTCTGAGTAGCCCTAATTTTTATCATTATTATAGATGGTAGAAAAATATATCTTTACTTTTGATTTACAGTTTCTTTTAGTTTTTCTGTGACACTGAGGATCAAACTTGGGGTCTCATGCATGCTAAGCAAGTTCTCTACCACTGAGCGACACCCCTAGCCCTGATTTACTGTTTTGATTGGGGCATTTCAGAAACTTCCATTTGGGCTTCCCTACTACAATTACCCTTACTCTGTAGGCCAAGAAATCCATGTAAGGGTTCTGGCAACTACAATTATGTATTTGTGAACTGGGAAAGTGACCATTGGGTGGGTTCCTAGATCCAGTGGACCCACTTGGAGCAGGACCTGGTTATTGGTCTTCTCTCCAGGAAGAGAGGTGAGGGTAGATACTGATAGAGGAAGCACTGATTTGTAAGACATCTGCTTCATTTGAGGCCTTGTGCATTGCCTTTAGGCAGAGGAAAGCTCCATATTCTCGTAGGGGATATGGGCTACTTCTGCAGGAATGATGAGTCAAGGCGAGTCTATAAGTTCAAGGTGTTTAACATTACCTTCCCAGATATCTCCATCCCAAACCTCATCCTGCTCCTGTCCTTTTAGGGACCTAAGCCTAGCATAGGAGAGTGCTAGGCCTGAAAATTCAACCTTATCTGAAGGCCTGCCACACTTAGAATTAAATCCTGAGGCTGGTCCTCCTCTCTGTCCGCTCTCCAGCTGCGGATTAGGGTTTCCATAAATGTAGTCAGGGAGATCCTTTGGCTTTCACATTTTTTTTGAATTGGTGATTATTCACCTTGAGAATATCAGATGTTTCTTCAGCTAATCAATGGCATTTATCAGTCACCCCAATCTGGTTACCATTTCCCTCATATCTCTTAAGTACCAGAGATTTCACTAACTGCTTCTCTCCCTTCCACCAGATTCCTGTTACCTCCCATCATCAGGAAAAGTCACTGGTGCTCCCAAACTCCCAGGGCCTCTCTGTCATTCTCCTATGGGAGAATAGGTTCCACACAGAATCTACTCACATTTCCAATTTCATAAGATCCACCCACTAGGTCATATGGCCTCGGTGGCATCCTGCTTGAAATGCAGATTGGACCTGCTGCAGAGCATTTTGTATGAATACAGTATATCAGGGGCTATCTGTGCTCTGCCTCCCATCAGTGACAGAGCCTCACTGCCAGCTGGCTGCTGACTGACCCAGCTCCAGAATCACATTAGAGTCTTCTCTGGAGTTTGACTTCTCTGATCCACTGTTTTAGGTTGGGTTCCTGGAAACAGACTCTGAGGTGGATATTTGCATGCAGAAGGCTTATTGGGAGTACTTGAGGGATCTACACCCTTAAGGAAGTTAGGTTTGAATGGAAGTAGAGGCTGGACTGCCATGTGGTTGAGTCAGAGGCCTTTGATGATCCAGGAAGGGGAGGGGCTCTACAGCCAGGATGGCCCTTCAGAATCAACCAAAATTGAGGCAAGAAAGCTGGGCTTTGTATCTATCCCCTCAGAGATCAGAAGTAGGCTAAGGGCTGCCCTCAAAAGGAAGTGCAAGTTTGACCAACATAGTTCACCTGTGATGGAAGAAATTTCCCAGTGGGGACAAAATCGTGAGCTGTCAGCAGCTGATATACAAGATACCTTGTCCCTGAAGAGGAGGTCTGAGCAGAACACCATGATATCCACACTTATGGTCAGAAAAGCTTGAAAACCAGTGAGACACACTCATTGTCTACACACATCATCAGTTTACAGATGATAAACGTGCAGAACTGAGA
>PVKS010049828.1:0-11811 GCA_004027875.1 Aplodontia rufa
AGTAGGCAAAGACTTTCTCAACATGTCTCCTAAAGTGAAGGAAGTAAAGTCAAAAATCAGTGAATGGGATGCCATACAGCTAAAAAGCTTTTGTACTGCCAAGGAAACAATCAAAAGAGTCAAGAGGTTTCCTACAGAATTGGAGAGAATCATGGACTGTGATTCCTCTGACAGGGTCCTCATATCCAGAATCTAAAATCCTCAAAAACCTCAACTACAAAAACACAAACAGCCCTATAAATAAATGGGCCAAAGAGCTAAATAGAAACTTCTCAACAGAGGACATTGACCAAGCCAATGAATACATGAGAAAGTGCTCTAAATCACTAGTAATCAGAGAAATGCAAATGAAAACTACATTAAGATATCACCTCACGCCAGTCAGAATGGCAAAAATGAAGAAAATAAGCAATAAAAGATGCTGGAGGGACTGTGGAGAGATAGGCACACTAACACACTGTTGGTGGAGCTGCAGACTGGTACAGCCCCTCTGGAAAGCAGTGTGGAGAATCCTCAAAAAACTAGGGATGAGGGGCTGGAGCGGTGACTCAGTGGTTACGGTGCTTGCCCGGCATGCGCAAGTACACGGGTTCAAACCCCAGCAATTCACGTACACAACTAAGCGTCAGAGCAATGAAATTCATGTGAAAAACTCAATTTAAAAAAATTGATTCTCTCTCTCTCTCTTTCTCTCTCTCACTGTCCTTCTCTCTTTAAAAAAAAAAAAAAACTAGGGATGAACCCACCATATGACCCTGCTATTCCTCTCCTGGGTATTTTCCCAGGGCATTTAGAATCAGCACTTTACAGCAACACAACAATATCTATGTTCATAGCAGCTCAACTTACAATAGCTAAATTATGGAAACAACCCAGATGTCCCTCACTGGATAAATGAATCCAAAACCTGTGGTACATATACACCATGGAATTTTACTCAGCAATTAGAAAGAATGATATTGCAGCCTTTGAAGGTAAATGGATGGCTATGGAAGAAATCATGCTGAGTGAAATTAGCTTAACCCAGAGAACCAAGGATTGAATGCCTTCACTCATCTATGGAGCCTGGTGGGGGTCAATTCTCATGTTTTAAATCTGGATAAGGTGTAATGACATACTACCTAAGGCATTCGTAGAGATGTGTTGGGAAGGAGGGGAGAGGGATATGGGTGGGTAATTGGAGGGGGCTCTTGGGGGTAAATCTAATATTCATAATTTATATACATATTATATTTTTTCGTTAGAAGCATGTTTGATTGTTCAACAAATAAATTTCTTAATTAAAAAAAAAACGTGCCTGATGTGTGCTCCATTGGGTCTGAGGCCTTCTTTCCTGAGCAGCTGCATCATCTAAATAAGCCTGTGCTGTTTAGGGTTTCTGACTGAAAAAAGAAAAAAAAAGAAACTCATTGCTAATTTTTTTAACCAAAGGAAAGCAGATCCGCCTCCAAGTGTTTAATGATGTTGGTGATAGCACAAGGAAGGTCATACAGGCAAAATGTCCCTGTTCTTAGGGTTGATGAAACTGAGGACAGGAGAGGCGAAGCCATTTGCCATAAAGTGTGTCCGTGGCTGAGCAAGAGTTGGCCCTTCCGTGCAGCGGTTTCAAAGTTCCCTCCAGAACCCACATTAAAATTCAATTGCTGTTGTGAAGGCATTAAGAGGGGAGACCTTTAAGAGGTGATCAGTGAATGGATTGATGGACGTGGGTTAGTTATTTCGGGAGTCTTTTCCCAGTAAAAGGGTGCAGTTTGGCCCCCATCCTCTCCGTCTTGCACACTCACTTGCCTGTTCACTTTCCACCATGAGATTGCACAGTACCAAGGTCCCCATCATTTGTCAGCACCACATTCTTGGACTGCCAAGCCTCCAGAAGCTTGAGTCAAATCCATTTGCATTCATTATGAATTATTTAGTCTGTGACTCCTGTTACAGCAGTGGAAAGTAGACTAAGAAGCCCTGTGAAAGCTCCCTTCTGGCCCTCTGGCCCTTTGCTCATCTGGTCTTGTGGATAAAGGTGGAGAAGAGGGCTCGTAGGTCAGGCCACTGGGCTGCCTTTTTCTCCAAGCCCTTGCTTCCCCAGAAGCCAAAGGGATAACTCATTTGCTGCATGGACAAAAAGAGATCAGAAGTGTGAGCTAACTGTGGGCCTAAGAGTACCTGCTCTGAGTGGCCTGATTCCACCCTGTGGGAATTCCCAGGCATCCCCTCCCCAGGCTTGTCCCTGGGATTGGTCCAAGCACCAGGCATTATTGGATTTAGCATTAAGTAAAACTGGCATATATAAAGAATTTGAAACAACAGTGAAATCAGGCTCAGCCATGAACCCTGGAACAGGGGAGGGAGCATGGGCCGGAGTGGCAGCAGTTCCTGAGGATTCCTATCACTATCCCTGGCTCCTCAGCAAGCTGAGGCCACTGCAAGTCCTGTTGACCAGTCCCACCTCTGCTCTGGAATGGAATGCACCAGCTTAAAGCAATAAATGTCACCCTGAGAGCCATCTGCTTCCCTGTAGCACTCAGGCCAGGAGGTGGTGACAGCTGCTCAAACCAGAGTGATCCCCAGACCAGCTCAGTCATCAGAAGGTGGGGGATAGGCTTGCCTCCTAGAGGGCTGGAGAGCACAGGGTGGGGATAAGGATTTGGGGATCTGACTTGGATTTGAGACTTGGTTCCACCACTTAATATCTGGATGGTCTTAAGTATGCTACCTACTGAACTGTGCCTCAGTTTCTCGTTTGTGAAATAAGATGACTACTGGAACCTGTCTCAGTGGTAGTGAAGATTAAAGACATTTCCTAAAAGGGCTTATCCAGAGTGCAGCATTTAGGAAGGAGCCACTAAATGGCAACTTCATTGTTTTAAAATTCAAAAGCATCACAACTGTGGTCTTTAGGGAAGGGCATAGGACAGGATGAGGCAGAGCCATTCCCATAAGTGGGGGATCTGCCTCCCAACTCCCTCCACCAGGCCTCAGCCCTCACCCAGCAGTGTCCCAACTCCTGGTCACCCACAGGAGTGGGCACAGGTGTGTCTTCCTCCCCAGAGGTCACTTCTGTCCTTGAGGTCCACAGTCTCTGAGTTACAGGTGCCTTCTTTATTTCCTGAAAGCTATCCTGGTGATCACAGCTCCAGCACATGCCTAGTGCTCCCTGTGCACAAAGTCAGCCAGGGCCAAGGTTTAGGTGTATTCCCTTCCTGGGGCCGCTCTCAATAGGAGATCATCTTGCTCCTCATCCTCACTCTGCTGATGAGAAATCTGCATCCTCAGGCAGGGTACTTAACCTTCCTGATCTTGTACATCCCACATCTATTCCCATAAACACTGCTCGGCACAGCCTCAATATTCTGGCTTCTACTTCACCTCCAGGCTCACTAGGAGTTGGGTGAATTTGCTTTGGATTCAACTTGGGTTATTTCTAGGCACTTTGAGTAAGGGAAGCAAGGACACTCTCCACCCCTACTCTCACCTCCCCAGGACAAGTGGTTCCCAAGCTTCAAACTCTCCTCCAGCTTCTGTCTTAAGAATAGGATTTAGGGGTGCTGCCACCTGGTGGCCACAGGCCATCATAACACAGGGATGGGAGCCATATTGGCTTGGCAGGGCTGGAAACAGGCTCACTCTTGGCTAAGCGTCACTGCTGGCCAGCCAGCTGGAGCACACATAGGAGAAGGCCAGGCAGCTGGACTCCAGAGACCAACGCCTGTGAGGCACGATAGTTTCATGGTTAGGCCCAGGAGACCCACCATCTAGGTTCAGATCCTGTTGACACCTCCCAGGTCTGTGACCTTGAGCTCCTCAGCTGACTGTTCTGAGCCCCAGCTCTCTCAACTGTAAGGCAGCCAGCCTTCTTCAATGTCAGAAGACCTGGGAGCTTCCTAAAGCGCTTATTTTACTTCATTGGAATTGAAATTGAAATTTTTGTGAAACTCATGCATATTAGGGACTTAGCTCAAAAACTAGGCCAGCTCCCCAGGGCCTTCTGAGAATTTAGGGTTTGTGTAGCTGTGTTAGTCTCTTCCAGCAGCTCCTCTCCCTGGAGTGAGTCTTCACTCCACAGTCTAAGGTGCTACTTTAAGTAGGTCTCATTTATCAAATCTCCCTGTGTATGGGGCACTTTCACACATCTTGCTTAGCCCGCACAACAGCAGCAAATGAACCCTGTTTTACTGAGCAGAAAGCAAAGGGTCAGAGAAGCTGAGTAACTTACTTGAGGTCACACAGCTATCACATGATGGAGCAAGCTATAGACTTGAGTGTGTCTGGCCCTAGTGATGTAGAAAGCCCTAGGGGTGGGAGTTACCGGGCAATGTCTGGGAGGATGTGGGTCTATCACTGAGTTTTCAGAGGAGCACGGGATGGGGGACATGTATTCACTGGTGCAAGTGTCCTTGCACCAGATGCCCAACAGCCAGTCAGAGGCAGCTGTAGCCAGGGGCCAAGCATCAGCAGGGCCAAGAGGCTGCATCTCCACTCCTCCCGGCTCTCGGCCTGCCAGCTCCCCTGCAGCACACATTTGCTGGGGAGAGCTGGCAACCAGAACTGGTTCAGCATGCCCCTTTCCCACAAGCCCTGGGAGTTCCTCCCAACTTCCGGAAGACAGACCCTGGGCAGGACTTCCTCTTGCCAGATGAATTTCCTGGTTGTTTCAGTTCTCTCTCTTTCTGGGAGATGCTCAGCCCCATGTGCATTTGCAGCCCTTGACGCACCTCGGAGTGGCTATCTGGGCTTCCAGTTGCCATACATTCATCAAGGAGGTGCAGCTGTCTGCAACTGAGTGACGGGACAGTGCTGGCAAGGGGCAGGGACCTCATCTAGCTGCCCAGCCTGTGCATGGCTTCTCCTTCATCGGGCAATCACCGTGCCTGGAATATGGGCTTTAGAACCACTCCTTTAGGTTACTACAGTTCTCCCTAGGTTTCCTGGTAGGAAGACAGTAAGTTCCCAAGAACTGTCAGGAGAGGATTTTCTCGATGACCTTGTTCCTCTTTCTTCAATATGAGGAGGACCCAGGGTACAAGAGATGGGTGGAGGAGGCAGAAAAGGCAGTCAGAGATGCAAAGACCAAGGTGGGAAACTTTGTTCAGTTCCAGACACCTATCAAAGGCCTCACTACAACCCATCCAGTGCATCTTCCCCATCCCACTCCCTAATTCCACCTCTCCTCTCTCACTCATTGCCGAGAGAGCAGAAGCTACACACCTGTCTCCAGACCTGTATGACTGGTCTCAAAGCAATGCCCAGGACAAGTTTGTGACCCAGCTTTCAGAAGCTGTCTGGACCACAGAGGTAGGCCACAGCAGAGCCTGGAGGATTGGGAGTCAGTCTGTCTGGGTCCTTACCCACAACTATGGTGCACATTTGCTACGTGACCTTGTCAGGTCACTTTCCCTCTCTGAGATCCAGGTCAGTATTTGAGCACCTGGCCCTCAGGCTCTCAGAGTGGACAGGAAAGGCCATGGAGTAGCCATCTTGGATCCATGCAGCAGCCAGGGAGGAGCAGACCCAGAGACAGTTAGAGGAAACACAGCCTCCAAGGCTACTGCACTGAGGGGGTCCCAAGAGCATCTACCTGCAAGAAGGTGGCCCAAGAAGGGAGGAGAGCTGCTGGAATGAGTCAGTGTCTGCTCAGGGAGAGCCAAGGCATAGCCTTTCTCCTTCCTCTCTTAAATTTTACCCAACCCAGCTGCAATCCTGGTCAGGGTCTGTCCTCATTCTCCCCACTTCGGTGTCCTCCAGACTCCGCTGACCTTTTCAGGTCTTCATAGCTTTCATTTTAACTGTTAATTTAATGTTTCATTTTCTTCTACTAGATGGTCATGGATACATGATTATTCTTTCACTTATTATTCGAGAAATTATTCCATGTATCCTTGACCTGTTAGCGTCTCCCTTAAATTAGTTAGTTTTATTGCATCCCAGACAATATAAGGCCCTTGGAATACTATTCTTACAGTTAATCCTCCCAACTTCAATGCTACTGTTGTCATGGACTTTAATTATACATATATCTTAAACACATTTTAAAATGTAATCCCTATTGTTTCACAAGTAAGCATTAACTTTGATTTATCTGTGTACACCCCTTTCTGTTCCTCTTCATGTCTTTCTGAACATCTATGCTTCCGTTTGGAATAATTCTCCTCTGCTTGAAGAACACTATGATTTATTCTAGTGTAGGTGTACTGCTAAAAGATTGTGTGGGTTTTTTGTTGTTGTTGTTTTTATTTTTTAAGAATGTCAGGTATAGAATTCTAGATTGGCAGTTATTTTCTTTTACAACTTTAAAGACGCCATCCCATTATCTGATGGCTTCCGTAATTTCACTGAAAAGCCCACCATAACATTTAGTATGGCTAATTTGAAGGCTTTGTGCCCCTTTTGGGGCCACCTTAGACTTCCTTCTTGACTTTGGATTTTAGCAGTTTTACCTTGATGTGCTTAACCATGGCTTGTTTTGCATTTATCCTTCCTGGAATTTCTCCTGCTACTTGAATGGGTGGCTTGCTAGATTTGATCAATTTAAGAAGATCTTCAGACTGAGTCTCTTCAAATATTTCTCTGAGATCACAATTACATGTATATTTGATTTTTCCCCTCAGTGTCCCATACTTCCCTTAATTTTCCATCCTTTCTTCTCATGTCAGTCTAGATATATTCAATTTACCTATCTCCCAATCTGTTAATCATTTTTTCTGCTAATTTATTAACTAATTTTTTATTAACTCACTTATCGAATCCATCATTTCAGTTAATATATCTCTAGTTCTAGACTTTAGATCTGATGTCTATTTAAAAATAAATTCCCTTTCTGTGATGAAATTGTCTATCCTGAATATATTTCCTTGAACATAATAGAGTTATTTTTAAAGTGTCTGATAATTCCAATATCTGGATCTTTAGGGATTGTTTCTTTTTTGAAAATTGAAGTTTGGCTTCCATAAAGCAAAATGTCTGCAGCAATCCAGGAACATAAGGAAACACCTTCAATTTGAAAAAGAACATTGCAAAAGGTCTTCAGCTGACATCATACTTAATGATGAGAAATCATAAATTTTGCCACTCAGACCAAGAATAAGACAAAGATGTTCCCTCTCACCATTCATTTTCAACATCATACTGAAAGTCCCAGCTAAAGAAATAGAAAAGGAAATAGAAGATACATGTGTTGGAAAAATAAGACTATGTTTGCTTGCAGATGATAAAATTACTATGTATAAAATCTGAAAGAACTGAATAAAATACAACTCTTAGAACTAATATGTGATTATAGAGAAATTGCAGGATACAAGATTAATACAAAGAAGCCAGGTATTTTCCTACATATAAGCAATGAACAAGTGAAATCTGAGATAAAAAGCACAATGCCATTTACATTCAGCACCTATGTAAAGGAAATATTTAGGTATAAAGTCAACAAAGCGTATAACTGATATATAAGGAAAACTACAAAAATATGATAAAATAAATTTAAAAAGAACTAAATAAAGAAGAAATATCTCATGTTATTCAGTATTGTCATGGTGTTAGTTCTTTCCACGTTTAGCTACAGATTCAATGCCCCAATCAAAATCCCACTGAGTTATTTTGTGGCTCTTAACCACCCAATTCTAAAAATTTATAGAGCAGCAAAAGACTCAAAATAGTCAACATGTTAATGAAAGAGAAAAACAAATTTAAAGTACTGACACTACTATACTTCAAGATTTACTAAAAAACTACAATAATTAAGAAAATGTGGTATTGATGAAAGAATGGACAAATAGATCAATGTAACAAAATAAAAAGCTCAGAAATGGACTGTGTAAGTATAGTCAATGATTTTTGTTGCTACTGGATGGCTGATTGTAGAATATATATGTATATATATGATATTAAGGAATTGAGTTATTGTACAAACATAAATGCATATAAAGCAACAATATAATAAGGATATATTCTTAAACCAGAATTATCCGCTACATCCTTCCCTAATTTCCCTCCCTCTCCTCTCCCCCACATCACCTCCTCCCCACTACGTATCTATGATTGCCCTAGATTATGTGTTGCTACGTTTTTGTTGGGTCTAATACATGAGACTGATAGTCAATGATTTTTGACAAAGGAGCAATAGAAATACAATGGAGAAAAAGTTAACTTTTAAACAAAAAGTGCTGAGACAACTAGATATCTATATACAAAAAATGAAACTAAGATACAGAACTTACATCTTTCACAAAAATTAATTCAAAATCTATCATAGACCTAAAGGTAAATATAAAACTGTAACACTTCTAGAAGATAATATTGAAGAAAATCTCAATGACCTCTGGCTTAGTGCTTATTTTTAGATATAACACCAAAGATACAGCCCATAAAATAAACAGTCAATACCCTGGACTTCATTAAACTTCAGAACTTCTGCTTTGCAAAAAAAGACATTCTCACTAGAAGAAGAAAACAAGCCCAAACTGGGAGAAAATATTAGCAAAAATCCATATTTGATAAAGAACTGCTATTCAAATAAAATAGAAAGAACTCTTAAAACTTGACTATAAGAAAACAAATAACTGGATTTAAAAATGGACAAAAGTTGCCAGGCACCATGGCACATGCCTACAATCCCAGTGACTCAGGAGGCTGAGGCAGGAGGATCACAAGCTCAAAGCCAGCCTCAGCAACTTAACAAGGCCCTAAGCAACTTAGGTAGACCCTGTCTCAAAATAAAAAAAATAAAATAAAAAGGGCTGGGGATGTGGCTCAGGGATTAAATGCCCAAGGGTGGTTTGATCCCTGGTTGGTACAAAAACCAAAAAAAAAAAAAAAAAAAAAGAACAGAAGATCTGGACATCTCACCAAAGAATATAGAGATGACAAATAATAAGTATGTTAAAAGATGCTCAAATTCTTATGTCTAGGAAAATACCATTTAAAACAACGAGGGGCTGGAGCGGTGGCTCAGTGGTTACAGCGCTTGCCTGGCATGCCCAAGTATGCGAGTTCATACCCCAGCACCACGTACACAATGAAGTCTCAGAGGAACGGAAGTCACATGAAAAACTAAATAAAAAATTGCTTCTCTCTTTCTCTCTCTCCAACACTCAGTTGTTTACGTGGTGCTGGGGTTTGAACCCAGGTCCTCGTGCTTGCCAGGCAAGCGCCGAAACCGCTGAGCCACCGCTCCAGCCCTCCCCTCTTTCTTTAAAAAATAAAATAAAACAACAATTAGATACCTCTACATACCTATTAGGATGACAAAAATTCAAACAAGGACAATACCAACTGCTGGCAAAGATACAGAGCACTAGGGACTCTCATTCATTCCAGAGGGAGTGCAAAATGGTGTAACCATTTTGGAAGACAGGCTGATAGTTGCTTGTAAAACTAAGCATACTCTTAACATATCCCACAATGCTAGTCTTTGGTATGTACCTTAGAAAGTTGAAAACTTATGTCTATATAAATACTTGTGCACAGATTCTGAAGTAACTGTATTTATACCTTCAATAGATGAGTTAATGAATAAATGGAGAAATGTACCATGATACATCCAGACAGTGGAATATTATACAGTGCTAAATATAAATACGCTATCAAGTCATGAAAAGACATGGAGGAACGTTAAGTGAATATTATTAAGTGAAAGAAGCCAATCATACTATGTGATCTCAATTATATGATATTCTGGAAAAAGACAAAACTATGAAGACAATAAAAATATCAGTGGTTGCCAGGGATTGGAGGAAGGGAAGGATGAATAGAGCAGAGAGGATTTTTAGAGTAGTGAAACTGTTCTGTACAATTTCCATACAGCAAACTGTAAAATCATAAACTCCCAGCTTAAGCATTCATCTTTACATGCTATGTCACCCCTGCACTTTAATCATTTCTCAAAATTCTCTGGTGCTGCCTTCCAGTTGTAGTTGAACTGTGTCTACCTCAAATTCATTTACTGAAGATGCCCCAGTTTCTCAGAATGTGATCTTATTTGGGAATAGTGTCTTTATGGAGGTAGCGAAGGTACACTAATGTCATCAAGGTGGGCCCCGATCTAATCTGGCTGGTGCACTCATAAAAGGGGAAATTTGGAGACAGACATGCATACAGAGAGAACACCATGCGAGCATGAAGGCAAAGGTCAAGGTCAAGCATCTCCAAGCCATGGAATGCCCAGGACTGCCAGCAAACCACTAGAAGCTAGGCGAAGGGGATAAACCAATTCCCTTCCACGCAGCCTGCAGGAGGAACCAGCGCCGTCGAACCTTGGTCTTGGACTTCTAGTCTCCAGAAACGTGAGGCCATGTGTTCTTGTGGTGCAAGTCACCCCGTGTTTGGAGCTTTGTTATGGTGGCCCTAGAAAGCTGACGCACCAGTCAATACCGCTTTCGGAGATCGTGCAATATTCTGATTTCTGTCACCTAATATGGACTAGTTATGCTTGCTCTTATACTTCATATTTATGGAATCATACAGTTTATACTTTTTGTTCCTTTTTTCCTTTGCTTCATATGTTTTGAGAATTATTTTCATTGCTGAGTGTATGTCTTCCTCATCCTCTTGTGCATTGCTCTGTAAAATTCCATTTTGAACATATTATACAATTTGTTTGCCAATTTTTCTAAGTATTAATCTACATTTGGGGTGTTTCCAGTTTTTCGTTAATAAAAAGCAACTTTTATGACCACTTATTTGGATCTTTTTGTGAACATATTACTGAGGTTATTTTGTTTGAAGCTTTTTTTTATTAAGGAGTTGAGTTGTACAAACATAAATGTGTACAAAGTAACAATATGATATACATTTGACCCTAATCCAGAGTCACCCACACCCCGGTCTCTTGATTCTTCCATATTTTCCCCTATAACAGTTATAAATGTATATATACATATATATACACACATACATACATACACACACATTGTCTGTTTTCTCTCTTCCTCTTTTGTATCTGAGAATGCTTGGTAATTTTTTATTAATTGTGGAACATCATTAATGAAAAATTGCAGAGGCCCCGTATGATATTAACTTTGTCCAGCAGGAATTTGATTTTCTTTCAGCAGGCAGTTAGAGGAGAGAGATGGAGATCATCTGAGGCTAGGACTCAGTCTCCTGTAGGTTGGATATTCTGAATCCTATAGGTCTTAATTGAAAACTTAGGTGTTTAAAAGCGTTCTTCTTCCTTGATTTGCCCTGAACTCCAATTCTGGTCTACCCAGAGCCAGGAGACTGCCAAAATCTCTGCTTGGTTTTTAGTTTTTTCAGCACTGCTTTTTCACTTGGGGTCTCAGCTTCTCATCCCAACTGCTTAGAAATCAGCAGATGCCTTGAAGGTAGAGAATGAAGAGCTGCCTTCTCTGTGGTTCTCTTTTTTCCTGGGCCTTTTGAGTTCTGAGCTGCAGTGTGAGTCTCCCCTGAGGTGTGAGGCTCTTGAGAGTTCTCAAATGGCACTTGCTGCTCAGGTTCTAGGCCCCATCGCTTTTAAACTGGCAAATGCCTCACAGGGCAGAGGGGTAGTGCGTGAGGCTTAAATGAGTAGGCTCCCCTTCTCACTGAGTCCTAGCTGCCTGTTGCTCTCCGACGCCTCAGACTGCTTTTCCTCTTTTCTGAATACTTGCAACACTCCTCTGAATAGGTATTCTTACCATTACCATTCTATAGGTACAAAATGCAAGACTCTGAGAGCTGAAAAGATTCACCGAGGAGGGGGGTTATTAAGACATGGAACCTGAATTGAACATGACTGATGCCAAAGCCCGGGCCCTTAAGTTCTAGGAGCCCAGCCTCCTGAGTCAGCCTTGAGATCGGGACTTCACTCCAGGGCCTCCTTCCTCC
>PVKS010049829.1:0-11807 GCA_004027875.1 Aplodontia rufa
CTTCCCCTTGGATTGGAGGCTCCGGCTTAGTCGAGTGTTTACTCTCCGTGACTGCTGAGCATCTGACAGGCACGGGCCCTGGCAGCGGCTTTGCTTACCTGTCGATACCAGGCTGCCCACCGACAGCAGCACAGACAAGTAGTACAGTTGAGGGGTTGTTTTTTCCTGTGTTGGAGAGAAAAGAGCACTATGAGCAATGCTTTGTCTCTTAGAACACTTATTAAAAATAAGATGCCAGTGGCTGGAACAGTGGCGCAGGTACGCTTGCCTGGCAAGTGTGAGGACCTGGGTTCAAACCTCAGCACCACATACACGACCAGGTGTCAGAGAAACAAAGGCCAGATGGAAAACAAAGTTGATTCTCTCTGGAAAAGAGGGTGCCGAGGGTGCAGCTCAGTGGTAAAGCGTTTGCCTAGCGTGCCCAGGCCCTCAGCTCTGCAAAAGAAAAAAAAGGAAAGATGCTAATTTAACCAGAGGTGGAGCTTGCTGCTTAATGCACCAAACTACCTAACAGCTCCACAGCCAATTAACAGCTTACCTGCTTTTTAAAGTCCTAGGAATGGGATGTTATTCGTGGTAGAGTGCTTGCCTAGTGTGAGTGAGGCCCTGGGTTCTATCCCTAGCACTGCACATACCAAAAAAAAAAAAAAAAGTAAAATTGTAGTGAAGTGGAATTCACTCAAAAAAAGAAAAATCTCACCTAGCTGCCATCGCCCATGCTTATAATCCCAACTACTTGGGTGGCTGAGGCAGAAGGATCCCAGGTTTGAGGATAGCCTGGGCGAGACCTGTTTCAAAAAAAAAAAAGGGGGGGGATGGGGATGTAGCTTAGGGGCAGAGCACCCCTGGTTTGATCCCCAGTACTACCAAAAAGGAAAAAGAAAGAAAAAAAAATCTCTTGTGGATTTTTTTTTCTATTTTCGGATGTGGGGTGCTAGGGATGGAACGCAAGACCTTGTGCATACTAAGCACACCCCTTACTTTTGAGCTATGCCCTTAACTTCTCGTAGGATGTTTTTGACTTTCCCAGAGAAATTGTTTAACTGTAACATGTATCTAATTAGGAATTCCATTTCCGCATATCTCTATTTTTAGTGTAAATAGAAATAAATGTTGAACACTAATGGTATGTTGTTTATAGTCAAGTTTTCAGATTAAGATGAGCCTTCAGGAATTTAATATTTTAAAATGTACAGTTGGGCTAGAGCAGTGGCTCAGGAGTCACGGTGCTTGCCTGGCATGTGCAAGGATGCAGGTTCAAACCCCAGCACCACATACTCAACAAAGTGTTGAAGCAAAAACTAAATAAAATTGATTCTCTCTTTCTCTCTCTCACTCACTGTCCATCTCTCTCTAAAAAAAAAAAAAAGGCAGAAAGAAAGAAGCGTACGCAGTCTGATGCCAAAACCGTTAGCACGATGGTGCAGACTCCTTCACTGAAGGATCCCACCCCAAATACAAAAAACGTCCCCTTCAGGTATTGTGGGACAGGTTCCATCTGCAGAAGCAGCACAGTAAGAGCTGAAAGGGAGCAGACAGCGTTGGTTTACTAGGTTAATCGTCTCAGAACCGTTTTATTAAGTGCGCCTGTGAATTCAATTTGTCATTGTCATTGGTGTTTTGCTTTTGCTGTGATGCTTTTGCAGTACTGGGGATCAAACCCAAGGCCTCACAAATGCTTGGCAAGCACTTTACCCATGAGCCACTTCCTCAGCCCACATCTAATTTGCTTCCCCACTTTCCTCCTGTGAAATAGAAACTCCCCAAAGCTAGCCAGACTATTTAACCTTCGGTGTGCTTAATACCGGCAACACCAGTGATAGTAACCAGGACTCTTTTTGATGGTTCTCTCATTACCTTAATTAAAAATTATAGCAAAACTTTATTGCAAGGATTTCTGTCCCCATTCATAAACAATGAAAGGGAAGCTCGGAGAGACGTCGTAACTCATCACGATTGTGGAGGGACTGTTGAACCCACTCTGAAACCAGTGCTCTTCCCGGTGTACTCTATTGCCGCTTGTGGAGTTGCTAGACTATCTCTTAGTCCTGGGACAGTAAATACCATAGAATTTCAGTTCTGGGTGGGACTCAGGGCCCTGCATATGCTAAGCACACACTCTGCCACTGAGCTGCACCCCAAAACCCTCAACAGTTTTTGTTTAAATCATGCATTAATCTTATATGTCCAGGGGCTGGAGCGGTGGCTCAGCCATTACACTTGCCTATCACTTTGTTTTGTTTCGCTGTGTGGGAATGAAATCCAGGGTGTTGTGTGTGCTAGGCATGAGCAGGGATTGAACCTAGGGTGCTTAATCACTGAGCCACATTCCCAGCCCTCTTTGTTTATTTTTATTTTGAGACAGCATCTCACGAAGTAGTTTAAGACCTTGCTAAGTTGCTGAGACTCACTTGCAACCTGAGATCCTCCTGCCTCAGCCTCCTGAGTCACTGGGATTATAGGCATGTGCCACCATGCCTGCCCAGTAATACTTTTTTTACTTGGAGTTATCAATGTCCCCTGTTTTCCTACCCAGTATATAAATCATAAATCTCTCTCTCTCTTTTTTTTTTTTTGCAGTTCTAGGGATTGAACCCAAGGTCTTGCACATGCTTAGCTAGCACTAACTCACTCAAGTACCATCCCAGCCATTATTTATTTTGGTATCAGGGATTGAACCCAGGGGCACGTACTCACTGAGCCACATTCCCAACCCTTTTTTATTTTCTATTTTGGGGCAGGGTCTTGCCAAGTTGCTTAGAGCCTCACTAAGTTGCTGAGGCTGGCTTCGAACCGTGATCCTGATCCTCCTGGGATTACAGGCATGCACTACTGCACCTGGATATTTATTTATTTGTTTAGAGTCAGAGTCAGAGTTGCCTAGGCTGGTGTCAAACTCATGATCCTTCTGCCTCAGCCTCCCAGTAGCTGGGATTACAGGTGGGCACCACTATAACCAGCCCCAGCATCATCTCTTAATAACTGTTTATTGAGTGAATAACTAAATCTGTTACTTTTGTACTGTAGCCATGAAGAATTTTACAACACAAAGCATTTGCATTTAACTTAATTAGGTTTCACGTTCAAAATTGTTGGACAGCTGCAAGAGGTACAAGGGAACTTTTTTTTTTAAAGAAAGTGAAAGAGTGAGAGGGTCAACTTTATATTTCATCTGGTTTTTGTTTTTCCTCCACTTAGTTGTATATGTAGTGCTGGGGTTCAAACCCAGGACCTTGCGCATGCCCAGCGAGGCTCTACTGCTGAGCCACCTCTCAAATCCACAAGGAAACAAAAAATTCTGTTCACCTAAACTTTCAACGTGAATTTTTTCCTTACGCTCCAATCTGTGAGCTCCTAAAGAACAGAACGCCCTCTCTTAGCCATTTGTGTTCTAGCAGTGTTTAGCAAATAGAAGAAATCTAGCGGGTAGTGGACCGCTGACTGCAACTTATCCAGTGTGAAGAAGGTACAGATGATGTTGCCGACCAGGTTGTACAGGAGAGGTTGACTGCAGAATCGAGACGATCTGGGACTGGAAATCAATAGTCAGGGTGACACTGGATTCATTACTCGTTACAAGAAATCCTCCTGAGTACTATGCGAAAGGCACCTGCCCTTGAGTTCTTCATTCTGCACTAAGATTGATCGTGGCTCCAGGCAGCCATTTCTCAAGAGCTTGGTGATAGTGGCAATTATTAATAGTCAAAATCAGTGAACAAACGTTTACCATTTTTCTAATTCATTCTCATTTGATATTTCATTAAGTATTTTGTGGAGATTCCAACCTTCTAGAGTAGAGAGATGCCTTTCTGCATATCAGTTCTCTGCAATGGGACCTGGTTGGTTTGAGTTGGACTAATTGCAATCAGCGTTGAAGCTTCCTATCACCTAAGTGGATTCTCAGATTCTAGATTTTTTTGCAATTTTTACATTTCTAGGACAGCAGTATTTTATTTTAAATGCATCAAGTTGTGTTTGCTTCATTTGCTCAGTGATGATGTTATTAACTGACTAGCTGTTTCTTTATTGGAGGGAGGTTTTGGGGATTAAACCTAGGAATGCTCTACCACTGAGCCATATCCCCAGCACTTTTTACTTTATTTTTAGACAGGATTTCAGTAAGTTGCTGAGGCTCGAACTTGGAATCCTCCTGCTTCAGCCTCCTGAGTTGCTGGAATTACAGGTGTGCACCACCATGCCCAGCCTGACTGGCTCTTTCTGCCAAGGTTAATTTCCAACAGAGTCTGAAATAACATATCAAGTCATAATCTGGTTGCGTGTACCCATGTTGTTATTAGCCGATGCCAGACTGGACTAGCTCTAGGGAACCTGTAACTTGAGACACTGGTATCTTCCTTGTCTCCCATTTTAATGGCTTCTTGTACCAGAAGAAGTATTGATTAAAAGTTAAGCTCAGTCTGCCCAAACCCCAGCTGTCCTCATTGTATGGAGATCTTTGGCTTTTCAAAGAGGTGAACGCTGACTGGCATTGGTGACGAAGACAGAAGCAGTAGGGCAGGCTGCAGTTCAAGCCGTCACAGGAGTCAGGCAACACGCAGGCTACCTGCACAGGTGCAAGCTGCGCGCTGAGCTGCCAGGGTGAGAACTTACCTCAGTAGGACGTAGAACTGGAGCACCAGAGAGCTGAGCCCAAGCAAGAGTACTGTCACCTGGCTGCACAGGACACAGTGAGCTATTATATTTTAACCTTGTCTGCTGATAAAATGACTTCAAGAAAGCAAATTCAGGTTCAGTTTCCTGATAACCACAGAAATCACTTTGAAACATAGCAAGGATGAATTGAGGTGCACCCCAGTAGAATAAAATTATCTGATAATATTGCTGTTGTGTTTTTTTTTTTTTTTTAAGAGAGACAGACAGTGAGAGAGAAAGACAGAATCAATTTTATTTTTAGATTTTCATGTGGCTTTTGTTGCTCTGCCACTTTGTTGCGTATGTGGTGCTGGGGTTTGAACCCGCGTACTCGTGTATGCCGGGCAAGTGCCGAAACCCCAGCACCACATACACAATGATGTTTTGGAGCAACAAAAGCCGTATGAAAAATTAAATAAAAAATTGATATTCTCGCTCTCTCTTTCTCTCTCTGCTCAATGGTTATGGCGCTTGCCTGGCATGCACAAGGACACAAAAGTAAATTTTAGTTAAACGTCAGGACTGCCTCAGTGAGAAATGAGCCCTGCTTGTCACTGGCTGGGGAGGGTCACTTACAGTCTGAGCTGATGTGATCTGGGCAGCCAGCAGTGCAAGTGGTAGGCTGTGTGGGCCAAGCAGACGTGAATCATGGTGACCATGGTCCGGGAGCATCTGGAGCAAGGCAAGGGTGATGGAGAACTGGTCTGTCCAGGCTTCCAGCTCCTCCTACACCCGCCCCTCACCTGCCATGGCCTTAGCTGCACGGCTGGATATAGATGGCTATGGTAGGAGCTCGCTCTGACTTAGAAAGTCTAGAGTTCAGCCCGAGCTCAGGCTGGCTGGTTTTTGAGACAGATCATAAATGTGACAAGACCGCTTCCTTTATGCTGGAAGATCATCTTCCCTAAACCCCCCTATCCCCCATGCCTGATCTGAAACCTGAGCCCCTCCCTAAGGACAGGAGGGGCTCTGGGGCTTTGTTCAGCTCAGGACCATAGGCAGCCCCCTCCCGGCCCCCCTTGTCATGCTCCGCTCTCAGCCTTATCATCTTCCTGCTCACTCTCCCTTGGGGAATAGGCCTGAAACCTGACATGGGCAGGCCCAGGACTAAGACCTGGTCTTAGCCTGGCCCCTGTGCGCAGTCCCTGAGAGCAGGGCACAGTGGCTGCAGGGCCTAGGGTCCTGTGGGAATGATGCCTTCGCCATCCTGTAATACCGCTGGTAGTTCGTGTGGGACTTGGGTAGGGTAGGGTAGGGACGGTTGGGTACAGCCCCAAGTGAACTCTGGTATCATCCTTCTGCACATAACTGAAAGGGGAATGTTAAAACCTTACAAGGGGAGGGGATGGAGTAACTGTTGGTTTTCATTAAGGGCTTTTTTTTTTTTTTTTTAAGAGGGAGGGAGAATCAAGAGAATCAATGAATCAATTTTATTTAGTTTTTCATCTGGCCTTTGTTTCTCTGACACATATGTTTGTTTTTTGTTTTTGTTTTTTTTTTTTGGTACCAGGGATTGAACCCAGGGGTGCTCAACCACTGAGCCACATCCCCAGCCCTTTTTATTTTTTATTTTGAGACAGGGTCTCACTAAGTTGCTTAGGGCTTCACTAAGCTACTGAGGCTGGCTTTGTTCTTGGGATCCTCCTGCCTCAGCCTCCCAAGCCACTGGAATTATAGGTGTGCATCACCACACCTGCCTCATGTTATGATTTCTATACATGTGAAATCTATATATGTGAAATAGTTTAGTAAAAATTGTATTACAGGTTTTTTTAATTTTTTCAGTGCTAAGGGGCGAACCCAGGGCCTCATACATGCTAGATGAGCACTGTACCACTGAGCTACATCCCAGCCACCTCAATTTTTATTTTTAACTTTTATTTTATTTTATTAGCAGTGCTAGGGATCAAAGCCAAAGCCTTACATATGCTAGGAAAGTGTTCCACCAGTAAGTACACCCCATCCCCAAAGTTGGAAACAAATATCTAGCATTAAGGTTATAGAAAGATTGAATAGAATGGTATTGCAAAGAGATTGGTAAATTATAGAACTTAATGCAAAGTGTTAATGTTATAAGGAAAGAAGGGAGTGGGGGAAATAGAGGAGAGTGGCGGTGGCTCAACAGGAGCACTGGTTTACTGGGAGAGACCCGCAGAGGGGGGCCCCAGGAGAGTCTGGACTGTCTTCCACTTATAGACCTGGGCAGATAAAGAGGACTAAGGGGAAAGATTATGGTGCTGCTAGGGAGTTGTCAGGGAAGGGTCTTTTCTTGTGATGGAGTGGTTAGGGTTTCTTTACATGAGGTGGAGTATTGTAGGTGGGTCTGGGGTTTAGGGATAGGTAGGTCTGGGGTTTAGAGATAGATGAGTCCAGGGTTTAGGTATAGGTGGGTCTTGTTCTAAGATGGAGGATAAGATTCAGAGTGGCTTTGCCAAGGTCAAGTTCTACCTAACAATGATCATGTTGACCAAGAACCAAAACCCTGTTTGAAAGGCAGGTGTTATATGGATTTACATTTGTTAGATGACAATGTCATCTTATCAGTTAACTATGATCACAATAACACACTTGCAAAACTTTAGTGGCATACATCAAAAACATTCATGTTTGCTTGTCAGCTGTGATCTGAGGAGAGCGTGGGCATCTGCTGTGGTTGGCTGTGGATTAGCTGGCCTGGGAAGGTCAGGTTGGCATGGTTGCTGTCCATCGGCTGGGACACCAGCACTCTTCCGTGTGTTGTCTTCCTCTAGCAGGCTTGGGCGTGTTTTCACGGCAGAGGCAGCAGTCCAGAGACAGCAGAAGAGCATGGTGCCTGTGCTAGGGGTTGGATGTAGCATTGTGTCCCCCAGAGGTTCATGGGCTGGAAGCTTGGTCTCCATGTGGCCGTGGTGACGTGGTGGAACATTTAAAAGGTGGGCCTAGTAGAAGATAGCGAGGTCATGGCAGTTCTTGAGAGGAGTTCTCAGGAGAGTGGATTGTCATTAAGTAAAGCCAGCCCAGGGTTCAGCTCCTTCTGCATGCTCCTGGTCCCTTTCTGCTTTTCTGCCTTCTGGTGTGATAACATGCGGCCCTCACCAAGAAGCCAGCGCCATGTTTTTGGAGCTCCAGAACTTCTTTTCTTTATGAAGTACCCCACTTCTACTGTTCCATTATAGCAACAGGGAAATGGACTAAGACAGCCTGTAAGGCCTAGGCTCAGATGGGGCACACTCTCACCTCTGCTACGTTCTTTGGCGCAAAGCAAGTCACAGAGAGCAGAAGTAGATTCCATGCCATTATGATAGGAGCTGCGCGTTCACATTGAAAAGGACGGGTGGGAAAAAAGACCATTTTTGTAATTCATCCAGCATAATCATTGAAGCCAAATATTTTTGTCCATCTATTTGATTGTGTTTTTTTGTTTGTTTGTTTGCTTGTTTTTTGTTTTTTTGGAGGGGAGGTAACCAGGGATGATGGAACCCAGGGTTGCTTCACTGCTGAGCAACATCCCCAGCCTCCTTATTTTTATTTTGAGATAGGGTCTTCTGAAGTTGCTTAGAGCCTCACTAAATTGCTGAGGCTGCCTCGAACCTGTGATCCTCCTGCATCAGCCTCCCGAGCTGCTTGGATTATAGGCATGTACCCCCATGCTTGGTTTATTCATCTGTTTGAAATGAGAACCTGGAAGGTTATAAAGCATTTGGTAACTGGGCTTATTTTTCTTTTTCTTTTGTAGATAGCAAGAGAAATGTTAGAGTTTTCAATTTAGAGCAGTAACTTCAAGCTCTAACCATGGACAAGTCAGAGAAGACTGAAGTGGTCCTCCTTGCTTGCGGTTCCTTTAATCCGATCACCAACATGCACCTCAGGTTGTTTGAGCTTGCCAAGGACTACCTGAATGGAACAGGTAGGGACAGAAGCCAAAGATGATGTAAGGCTGGAGATCCCCTTGGCTTCAGTATGAACATTGGTTGACCGGGTACACACATGCTCCCAGAGAGGATAAGGAGCTGAATGCAGTGGGGTAGGCACGTAGTCCCAGCACTAGGAGTTCACAACCAGCCTGAGCAACACACGACGGTCTCAAAAACAAACTTAATAGGACAGGCTAAGGTATGTCCAGGGATGATCTGGGCACTGACTGCTGGCCTATAGAATAATAAATTCAGATTTATATACGTAGAGGGAATAATGATGATTTTTCCAGTCTTCACAATGTGAGTTTCAGCTAGGAATGGTGGTACCCACCTGTGGTCCCAGGTATTGAAGAGGTTGAAGCAGGAAGATGACTTGAGCCCAAGAATTCAGGACCAGCCTGGGCAACAAACAGCAAGACCTCATCTCAAAACAAACAACAATAACAACTCCTTGACTTTCTTTGTTCCCTTATGAAAAAGGCAACAAAAGGCTTCCTCCAGGGACGCATTTTATAGCAGGGTTACGTCAGTGTGCATAAATAAATATGTATCTTTTCCTCAGTCATCTTGGCAGACAGTGAAGCCAAAAGGTTTGGGTAGGGGTTTGGAGTGGTGGCTCAGCGGTTTCAGCAGTTACCTGGCATGCACAAGGACCTGGGTTCAAACCCCAGCACCACGTACACAACTAAGTGTTGGAGAAACAAAGGCCAGATGAGAAACTAAATAAAACTCGTTCTCTTTCTCTCTCTTCCTCTTTCCCTCTTTCTCTATTAAAAAAAAAAAAGGCTTGGGTAGCATAAGGAGGTGAGAGCTCGGTAAGCACCTGCTCTTGGAGGTGAAGCTCCACCTATCTGGGATGAAACCCAGGGCTCAGCACTAGCTGCGCCCCAGCCATCTAGCTGGGCTGTGACTTCGTTCTGCCGCTCCTCTCTCCAGTGCCCTTACATCCACATTTTTGCAGATTGTTTTATTCAGCTTTTCTCACTGCTGTGACTAAAGGACCTGGCAAGAACAATTTTTTTGTTGTTGCTTGGGGGAGGTTATTTTATTTTATTCTATTTTTTGACAAGAACAATTTTAGAGGAGGAAAAAGTGCATTTTGGGGTTCACGGTTTCAGAAGTGTCAGTCCATGGAAAGCCAGGTAGCTGGCTCCCATCCTTAAAGGCAGAAGTGAGGCTGAGCATCTTGGTGGAAGAGTGTGGCGGAGGGAAGTGGCTCCCATGATGATCAGGAAAGAGACTAAGCTCAGCTGACCAGATATATACCCCAAAGGCACAGTCCCAGTGACCCACCTCCGCCAGCCACACCCGACTGCCTCAGGTCACCACCCAGCTAAGCCCCTAGGCTGATTAGGTCAAGGCTTTGTGACCCAGTCACCGTTCAGTTAAGCCCCCTAGTGGTAAATGGGCTGATTAGGTCAAGGCTCTCAACCCTGTCATTTCTCCTTTAAGCCTCCCTGCCTTGGCTCACACATGAGCTTTTGGGGGACACCTCACATCCAAAAAATAACACAAATGCTTTTTCTAAAATAGAAATTGAATCCTATCATCCCCCTGTTGAAACTCTCTAACTTACATAAAACCTCCAGGATCAGGTACAGCCTCCTGATTATTCATAAACAACACAGGAATAAAGCTTGGCCACAAGTAAGAATGTTATATTATAATGTAATGTCCAGAAATAATTTGT
Organism: Aplodontia rufa; assembly: GCA_004027875.1. NCBI lineage: Eukaryota > Metazoa > Chordata > Mammalia > Rodentia > Aplodontiidae > Aplodontia > Aplodontia rufa. The sequence continues at coordinate 10,240 of PVKS010049829.1, forward strand.
TATGATCATTTCACCTATTTCCACACTTATGGTCACTATGCATGTGTAAAAGAGGTATGTGAAATAAAATGCTCCCCCCTCATTCCTCACTCTGGAGGCAACCACTGTTAATAATTTAAAATGCATTCTTCCATCCAGATGTGGTGGTGCTCACCTGTAATCCCAGAGGCTCAGGAGGCTGAGGCTGGAGAATTGCAAGTTCAAAGCTAGTCTCAGCAGCTTAGCAAGGTCCTAAGCAATTTAGCAAGACCCTATCTCAAAATAAAAAAGGACTGGGAGTGTAGCTCAGTGGTAAATCTCTCCTGGGTTCAACTCCCAGTATCAGAAATAAAATAAAATGCAACCTTCAGTCATTTTTCTGTAGTTAGATATGCAAGTATTTGTATATACACACAGGTTTTATTTTGTTACATAAATCATCATGCAATACACTGATAGATACATGGATGGGTGCTCAACCTCAATAATTCTAGTAATCACAGAATCAAAAGTAAGCATGATATATATTTTACCCCATACATTGACAAAGTTTTTAAACTCAATAATATCAGGTATCAAAGATTAGGTAGAGATGGGCTTTGCATACACTCTAGGACAATGTAAATTGATGAAAGCTTTTTGCAAGGTAAATTGGCAATAGCTATATGTATGTATGTATGTATTTTTGTTACCAGGGATTGAACCCAGGGGCACTTTTCCACTGAGCTATATGTTAGAAATAAAGTTATTAAAAATCCTGAGGTGCTGTAAGAAAATCAAACACATGCCCAGAAGTGGGTGAGCAAGACAGACTTGACTTCTGCAGAAGGTGCACTCACGGAGGGGATCAGATGAGCAAGCACACCTGGGCGGGCAGTCCGCCTACTTACGTCTCCAACCTGATGCAGTCCTACCCTTCACTCTGATTGGAGTTGCTCAGGGATAAAATCTGTGTGCTTGGCTAACATAAAATTGGGGTGTACAGAAAAGAGCTATGGGTGTAATGGGATATCTGATAAGGGGTTAAAATGGATTATCTCTGAGCACAAGGTTCCAGCCTCACATGGCTTCCTTTTATATGAGAACCTTAAGGCTGCATTCTGAAAATGAACCATCAGTCTTCTTATTTCTCACGTATATCTTCAACCCTTTTTTTTTTTTTTAAATTTTGAAACAGAGTCTCTAAATTGCTTAGGGCCTAAGTTACTGAAGTTATCCTCAAACTTGTGATCCTCTTGCCTCAGACTCCTGAGTCAATGGGATTACAGGTGTGCACCACCACGCCCAGCAATCAATCAAAATTTAAATTGTATAGGGTTATTAGGAGAACTTATGTAATGGGGACAGTTTCAGTTGGGCAAGATGAAAGAGTTCAGGAGTGTCAGTTCTGGTGAAGAATGCAAAGCAACGTGCTTAATACTCTCGAACTGTGCATTTAAAATTGTTAAAATGGTAAGTTTTATGTGTGTGTGCATTTTACCACACTTTTAATCAATTAAAAAAACTGAATTGAGGCTGGAGCTGTGGCCCACCTGGCATGTGTGAGGACCCAAGTTCGAACCCCAGCACCACATACACAATAAATCTTC
>PVKS010049830.1:0-11815 GCA_004027875.1 Aplodontia rufa
ATTTTGTTTTTTCACGTAGCTTTCATTGCTCCAACACTCATTGTGTTGGTACTGGGGTTCAAACCCACGTCCTAGCGCAAGCACCATAACTGCTGAGCCACTGCTCCAGACCCCTAGGTGATCTCTTTTTATTTTAAATTTGAAATAATTTCAGACTTATATTGTACATTTCCGACTTTTCTATAAAGAATTCATTTTATCTGGGTTCTCCAAACATTCATATTCTTAACCTGTAATGGTTTATCATGATTGATCATCATTCCACCATGATCCATGTGTATGGGTGTAACATACTTCTTCCCCATATGAGAGTGAGTTCCACACAAAATGCCTTTTCCCCCCTAAATATTTCAGAATGAAAAGGCAGGATATTCTTTTAGATAGCCACGGTACAATTATTAAAATCAAGAAACGGACATTGTTTGATCTAAGATCTCATCTACAGGCCTACAGAATTCTCCAAATTCTTCCAATTTTCCCACTGAGGTCCTTGAACAGAGAAAAGGCAGTTTGGACCCAGGATCTACCCCTGATCCCACCCATCCCATGTTGCTGTGTCTCCTTAGATCCCCTCAGCCTGAATCGGTTCCTCAGACTTTCCTTGTCTGCAGTTACTTCCACTTTTTTTTTTTTTAAAGAGAGAAAGGGACAGAGAGAGAACATCAATTTTATTCAGTTTTTCATGTGGTTTTGTTGCTCCGACACTTTGTTGTGTACGTGGTGCTGGGGTTTGAACCTGCATCCTCGTGCATGCCGGGCAAGTCCTGCACCCGCTGAGCTACAGCTCCAGTCTCTCAGGCTGGGTTTTGCCAATGGTTCTTCCTCAGACCTCTGGGATTTCACCCGTTTCTCTACCAGCTGGGTGCCCTTGCCCCTCATGCTGAAGCACACTTCCCCCAGTGTTTGTGAAATAAGGTCACAAATTTTATTTTCTTCTTGAGTGCTATGTACTGCTGTAAAACACAGGAAATATGGGAGCAACAAAATAGCAGGAAAGTGATAGCATTAGGAGCAATGTAATCATTATCAAACAGTGCTTAATCAATGAACACCTCGATTTAGCTTTACTGCAGAGCACGACTGTCCTTGGAAAAGTTCTTGCTACTTGTGTTCAGCAAGTGAATGAATAAAAAGAAAGCTATTGAATTTGTTGGCTCAGTTCTCCATGTTTCCAGGAGTTTCATTCTCATTGTTAGGATGTTGAACCAAAAGCTGAAGCGTTTTCAGCTCAACATACATTACTACCTGAATCTTGCGTACTTCATCCTTTCTTTAAGGCAATGTGTGCTCGTTCATTCCTTTCTGTGACAATGTTTGAGTCTCCAGTGTGTAGGCACAAGGCCAGGTGTCAAGGACACTGAATGCTAGGGAGGGGAAGGGTCTTCCGGGCAAGTGGGACAGTTCTACAAAAAGCACAGCTTCCCTCTCTCTTTCCACCCCCATCCTTGTCACCAGGCACTATCTGTTCAGCAGCCTGGCTGTCGTGGACTCTCTGTTGCTCCTCATGCCCATCGTCACCTGCCCAGGCCACCGCAAGGCTGCAGCGCCCTCCTGGCAGCTGTGCTTCCCTCTCCCTCGCTCCTCTCCAGGCTCTGCTTTCTGCACCTGCCAGAATGAGGTTCTAAACTGCAAAGTAGAGGAGGTCTGGACCTGCTGAATCTCCACTTCCTCTGCTGTCTCTGCTCCCATTGAGACATGGAGAAGCTTGGTCCACACACTGGGTTGGGTCCCACCTCTGTGCCTTGCGTTCCCCTCATCAGGAAGCCCTTCCCTGTCTTTGTCAGCCTTGAAAACATCTGTCTTCATTTTGTAAAACCCAGCTCAAAGACCGGTTCCTTGCAGAGTTTCCATGATTGCCGCCCCCTCCCTGCCCCTGTCTTCTCCACCCTTGGAGCTGTGCATTTTGGACTTGGGACTGCAGGACGTCGCTCAACCTGGCTTTCACTGGTTGGCACTGGCCTTGCCTGTTCACCATGCTCCTCAGCTCACTGGAGTGTGGTGTGTTCATGACTGGCAGCCACGGGCACCTCTCCCATCAAAAAGCCCACCATCTGCTGCCTGCGAGCTGGGGACCCAAAGGTGCCAAAGGGCTGATGGGGTGACTCTCAGGCTGACGGAGCTTACAGTAGCCTGGGACCTGGACTGGGGACTCCTGGTGCGTCCCAGAGTGTAAGCCCAGGAACCTGATGCAGGAATAGATAGATGCCTGTTGCAGCGGAGAGAGAGAATTCCCCCGTCCTGCCTGTTGTTCTGACCGGGCCTTCGGTGGACTGGATGATGTCCACATGAGTGAGGGTGTTGCTTCTCCACTGAGTCAAGTGCTCATCTCTTCCAGAAGGATCCTCACCCCAACCCCCGGAAAAACAAGTTTGACCAGCTCTCTGGACATCCCTTCCCTAGTCCAGGTGGCACACAAACCTAGCCGTCTCGAGCTACTATAGGCACATGATAGACGGGCGTGAACGTAGAGACGGTGATTTGTCTAAACTGGGTTGTGTCCTTCGGAGAGTCACAAAGCAGGGTTGGTGCATTAGAAGTGATTGCTGTTGGATACATGTGGATAAGAACGCTGGAAGGACTGGGAGGGCTTTGTATTGTTTCTCTACTCGGAGGCTTGCAAGCATCTTTATACCTTATTTCACCTTCTTTGTATTTGTTAGAGGAAATGACTCCGGAGATGGCGGAAGGGGTTTATGTCAGACGCTGCCGTTCAGCAGGTCCATGTTGCAAGGAAGGGCTTTGGTCCTACCTCAAACACTCACTCATTCGTTCTTTAGTAGACGCTGACTAGGAACCCTGGATATACCAGGCATGGTTACAAGAGACAGGAGGTGCAAAGACTGCAGAATCACTGTGCTCCTGCCCATTTCAAGATCCCGTAGAAAGTTAAAATGTGACCATATCATGTGTGCTGGGGTGAGTAGTGTCCACCTAAAATTCATGACCCCCAGACCCTCAGAGCATGTTCTTATTTGGAGTTGGATTTTTGCCATGTAACTAGTTTTGATGAGGTCATATTGGATTAGGGTCTGCTTTAGGTCTAAGATGACTGGTTGTCCCTGTAAGGTCATGAGGGACAGACACACAGAAAAGATAGCCTTGGGAAGATGGAAGCAGAAGTTGGAATGATGGGAGCCAGGGAATGTCAAGAATTGCTGTCAATCAGCAGAAGCCAGGAAGAAGCATGGGACAGATTCTCTCAGGCTGCTGGAGGAACCAACCCCATTGACTTCTTTGTTTTGGACAAATGTATGAAAAAAATTTGTTTTTGTCCGCCACCTAGCTCCTGATGATTTGTTCTGGCAGCTCCAGGAATCTCATACACATTGTGGTTCTTTATCTTCTGATGGGTTAACAACTGTCTGCTCCTCTACTGCCTGGGTCTCCAACAGTTCTTGTGATACCTCACCCTCCCTTCATTTTATTAAAACCACAAGCACTTGAATAATTTCATCTCCTTTTTAGTACAGTTGGAATTGCAGAAAGTCACCAAACGTAAAACAACTAAGGGCGTTTGGGGAAAACACGAGCTTGTGAAATGGGGTGGATTTGGGGTTTGGCACCAAGGAGGCTGGAAATAGTTCCTATCAACCCCCCTTTCTGCAGCAGAGTCTTGAAAATTTCCCCAAGTGATGTTTACTCTGGCATTTTTTCTTTTGCATCTTCTCAAATTAAGAAGTCTTTGACATTGCAAAGAAAACTGCAAAATCTGTTAACGAGGAAGGACACTGTTGTTAGGGAAATTTGAAGACGATGTGTCTGCTGCCTGAAAATCGCTCCTGATTTCATCCTCTGATGGGCGGCTAGATCCCCAGTTCTTGGAGGGTGTGTTCTTACCATTCTCTTTTCAGAGATCAGTGTTAAGCAGCATCATTTTCCTTATCACGCAAATGCACATAAATCCGTCTTCTTGGGTTATGCTGTTACTTGTGTTGACACATGGAAGAGTGCATACCGCCCTGAGGAGTGACAAGATGCTGTACATCAAAAACTGCCACTCAGGTGCCGGACTCGTGTTCTCATCGCGAGCTTGCAGGCAACCACGGGTTCTCCTTCAAAATGGAATTAATTTAGCTCCACTGTTTATTTCAGCTGAAATATCATGTTGAGGATTTTTTTTTTTTCTAAAGAGAGGGACAGTGAAAGAGCGAAAAAGAGAGAATCTTATTTAGTTTTTCATGTGACGTGGTGCTGGAGTTCGAACCTGCGTCCTCACGCATGCCAGGCAAGCACCGTAACTGCTGAGCCACTGCTCCGGCCCATGTTGAGGATTTTGTGGAGAGGTAAAGTAGCAGTTTGAAATGGAACCTGGTGTTGCAGGGCAGCCAAAAGTGGTAGCTGTTCTCTTTGGAGCACGCGTGCAGATCTGAGTCTTGGCACACTTTGTGACACCTTTGGAGGAAGAGCACTGGCAGGGATTAGATGGGCCTGGACGCGGTGAGCGCTTGTGTCAAACAGCACATGCATGGTTTTAGTTTAGGAGAACACATAAACGTGCACTTGAGGCTGTTCTAGGAGTTGCGATTTTATTTATCATTCTGAAAGTGAAGTTTCCGTGGGCTGGATGGCGATACTGGTGAAATGCACTTTCCTCAGTGCTGCTAGTACAGGCTGTGTCGATGCGCGTAGTGGGAACCCGTGTTGTTTTTCTGTGACTGAGGCTGCTAAAGGCATTAGCACAGCGGCTGTTCTCCCAGGGGGAAGCTGGACAGTTGTAATGAAGCTGATACTGGGCTACTTCAAGGTTTGTGATTGTGAATGGAGTCTTCTCTTCTGGTCACGCAAGGATGCGAATCGAGTTTTCTTCCTTGGGCAGCAGCAAGAGCTCTGTTTCCTGTTTCCAGTCTCTGCCAGATTCGAGTCGATAATTGCTTGCTATGCGTTTGGTAATCGAGTTGCCCATGTGTTTTTGAAAACACTGAAAGGACAACACTCCTACAGTGCTCGTGGGGGTGTAAGTTGGTAAATTGGTATAACTCTCTGGAAAGCACTTTTGCCATAAATTTCCAGTGAGAATTTTTTCCAAGTTCATATCCTGTAATAGCCTAAATTCTTAGGAGTTGAATTATGTTAAGGAAATCAAAGTTAGTTATTTATCATAATGTTTGACTGTAGTCAGTAATGGTGAAAAACTGGAAGCATCCTAAAATGTCTAAAAGAGACGTATCAGATTAAGGTGCTGGCCCACCTCCATTGAAAATGACATTTTCAAAGAATATAAAGATGACAAGACAAATACACATGTCAACATTCCACTTTTTCTTTGAATATGGACTTTGGTAGAAAATGAGTGAGGAAGTAATGAAACGCTAAGACAGGTGATTTGAATATTCATTTCTCCTGATTTATATAGCTACAATAATGAAAAGTCCTGGAATGCTATTTAAATTTGTGTGTGTGCCTATTCAAGGGTATGGTGAGCGGCAGTGGATGTGACTGCTGCAACAGTAGCCCCCTGCATTCCCTGTTACCTTTCCGGAGCGCAATAGAAACCCTGCTTGCCTGGCTTGCTGTCTTGGGGGTGGTGTCCTCTGCCCTGTTGTTCCATAGGCAAAGCTTTCTTCTCTTTGTGACATTGTAGTGACTCCATTTGACCAGCCCAGTATGTTCCCATAACTGGGTGTACATTATGTAAAAAGAAGATATTGGCCAAGAAATTAAGATTTGCTTATTCCATATTTCTTCTTAAGATTACTCTTTGTATAATGGAACAGTCACTAGGAGATTGATTCTGCAGACAGATGTTATACTGAGTATACCTGGTGGCTCTCCTGTTAAAATGGACAGTTGGTGATTTTGTTATTGAGTGCTAAAGGATAGAGGTCAGATCTTTGAAAAGTATGTGTGTGTGTATCTGTGTTTTGTCTATTTATGTGTGTTGTGTGTCTGTGTTGTATGTTTATGTATCTGTGTGTTGTGTGTGCATGTGTTTGTGTCTGTGTCTTTTGTGTGTGTATCTGTGGTGTGTCTGTGTGTGTTTGTTGTGTGTGTATCTGTGGTGTGTGTAGTATGTCTGTTTTGTGTGCATGTGTTTGTCTGTATGTGTGCGTGTATCTGTGTATGTGTATTTGTCTATTTATGTGCGTCTGTTGTGTATCTGTATGTGTGTCTGTGTTTATCTGTGTTGTGTATGCATGTGTTTGTGTGTGTCTGTGTTATGTGTGTATATCTGTGTGTTTGTGGTGTGTGTCCGTGTGTTGTGTGTGCATGTTTGTGTCTGTTGTGTGTGTCTGTGTTTGTGCATGTGGTGTGTGTGTAATGTGTGTGTTGTGTGTGCATGTGTTTATGTGCGTGTCTATCTGTGTCTGTTGTGTGTGTGTATCTGTGTATTTGTGTGCATCTGTTGTGTATCTGTATTTGTGTCTGTTGTGTGTTTATGTATCTGTGTGTTGTGTGTGCATGTTTGTGTCTGTTGTGTGTGTGTTTGTGTGTCTGCATGTTAGGGGTTGTCATTGTTCTTTTTATTTCATACACCTTCATCTAAATGTTTTCCTTTACATTTCCTCCATTTAATTTTTTTTTATCCAGATTACACTAATAATCTTAAGTTCAAGAAGAAAACTATGGTTTTATTTATTTATTTCCTTTAATTATGAAAAACAGTGCTGGAGTAAAAGAGAAATGGCCCTGCCTCCACCAGGCTGGTCTTGGACCTTGATTTCAGGTTGGTTAGAGGATCTCAAGGATCCAAGAGCAGGGCAGGGTCCTGGGGTGTGTTCAGATCAAGGATGAGGTGGTGCTGGTTGTGGTGGAAGGTCTGAGCACAGCTCAAGTTCAGAAGCCGCACTGTGCTGAGAAAGTTCTTTGGCTGCATGAGGGAGCCTTTTATGAACAGCCTCATGTTTTTGTTCTCTGTCTTCTTGGAGTGTGTGCTTGTGTGTACGGAATTTGCATCTTTGCCAAAAAGGAGAATAAATTCTGATCATAAACCAGCAAGTAAGCTTTGGATGGTTCTGCTTGAAATACAGCATGGATGGGATTTAAGTTTCATCTTAAATCAGTAACTCCGGGGATTTGATTCTTGAGTCTTAGTAAGTTGTGTCACCTACATATTTGCATCTGATCTATTCAAAAATTTAAACAAAGTCATTAGTCAGAGGGCTCAGGAGGAATTGTTCTGAATAAGACATTGTGGTTGGTGCTCTTCCTAATACCCACAGTCAGTACGTAGGAACTCTAGACTAATTTTCCTTTTAGTGAACAAGTGTGAGTTCCAATTTGTGGCTTTTAGATCGGCTTTATCAGAAGTTCCTAGTGTGTTATGTTTTATAAACTCAAAATCACCTGTGTGTTATTCATTTTGTTAGAAACTTCTGTAGATTTTTAAATTGGAAACAACGTATTGTTGAGAGTATGGTCTAGATCATGTGTAACAATATTTGATACATAGCTGCTTATTTTTTTCCAGCAAAGGACGTCTTTTGTAAGGCATGGTAATATGGTTTTACATAGACCCAGTGCCACATATTTCATTTTGAAAACTTGGTATTTTTGACATCCAGTACTACTACTGCATTCATCTGGATCCTCTGATAAGTGGATGCCAAAATGGGAGCAGTGTATGAGATTTGCTGGGTGAAATGTTTTCCCAGGCTTCCAGGAAGAACACGGAGGGGGACAGAGAAAGCTCAGATGCCAAGCGACTGAAATGCAGAGAGGGAAGGAAGGAGGGATGTCCTGGGAGCGCAGCAGGTGCTAACACAGTTTGGCAAGGTTGGTGGAGTACTGGAGCTAAGTTCCTGGGGTGGAGGGGTCCAGGGCTTGGAGGGCGGCTGCTCAGTCATTGGCTGGTGCAGCCCCTATGGGGTGTGGCCCCGCTGCAGCCCTGAGAGGTGAGAGGTGTTTTCCTGATAGCCTCTTCGTATCAGACCCCGAAAGTTCTGCAGAGCAGTGCCTAGTTGTGGATGCATTTAATCTAAAGATACAGGAAAATAAATGTCATATTTCTACTGAGACAGAAAGGTATAATAACCATGTTACATTTTCTTTATTGATATACCTAATTTTACACTCTGAGATGGAAGGTATGAATTAAATAGATCGTAGGAACTTAGTTTGCAAATAGAGTGATCATCAGCAAGCACACCACACATATAAAGAAAATTATGTGCTGGGTTTTGGATGAGGAGGTCTGGTTCCTAAGGTTTTAAAACTTCCAAAAATCAAACAAAAACAAACAAAAAATCCAAAAGACAAAAAGACAGTAGAAAAGATCTTTTGTGCTTTGAAGGCCATATTTCAAAATGACCTTGAATGTGATGCTTATAGTGAGCTCCTTTATAGGAAAATAGCCCAGCCTGTGTTACGTGTTCTGGGTCAGAGTTCTGTTGAACATCAGGAGGGTGAGCTTACAAAGTTGCTGGTCTTATACAACCAGTTGTGGCTAAGTTACCGGTGGTAAGTTACTGGTCTTACACAAAGCTTTGATGTGGCTCTTGTTGCTGCAACCAGCCCCTTCAGTGTTCTGGAAGAACAGTTATTATTTTTTCAATGTAAATGAGCATCTGGGATGTCCATGTCTTGGGACGCTAGAATGAGTATCTTTGTTGGCTTGATCGCTACACTTATTCTCAGCCGTTCTGGAAGAACACAGGCACCCTTCTTCCTCCCTTTTTCTGCCTTCTCTCAACATCTTGCACAAGATTAGGAATCTTGGTTTAAGTGGTAGCCACTGGGCCTTGGGCGCATACACTTAAGATGTCAAGTTGGTAAGTGTGAAGATTTCAAAGGGTGGTTGTTGAGAATTTCTTTAAAATGGTTTATTGGTGCAGATTTATAGCTAAAAATAATATGTGCTTATTATTTTAAAGAGATGGAGAATGGGATATAGGATGAGAGGAATCAGACAAAGTCTCGTGGAGAAGAGGATGAATGTAGTTTGCACATGTCAGACTTGGCCAAAAGATGGTGTGTGTGTCTGGCGCCATCCTCCCACACTGCTGTGCGAGTCCTGCATACGGGCCCCGGGGCCGGGGCCGTACGCTGTAGAGCACCCCAGTGTGATCCCCAGATGGTGTGGTAGGACATGGCTCAAAACCTCAGCCTTCCAAATAAATGAAACATCTGTCCTTAGGACTCAAAGAGCAAATTCAGCAGGAACCCTTAAGAAGAGAAGTCGGAGAATCAGACTAAGACTGAGAGGGTTTGAAGGACAGTTTGGCGGCCAGTGCAGTGGGATTTTCTCTCATGGGCAGCCCCAATGCATGTCCCTTCAACAGTCATGTTGGAATTTTCCCCCAACGCCACCGTGTGAGGAGGTGGGCCTCTGGGAGGTGATTAGGTCACGACTCATGAATATGGTAGCACCCTTATAACAAAGTCTGTGGAGAGCTCCCTTGGGCTTCCTCCACCTGAGGTTACCAGGAGACAGTCATCTTGAAAGCCCACCCTCAACCAGGCACTGAACCTACCAGTGTGGGGACATTGGATTTCCCCGCCTCCAGGACTATGGGAAGCATAGTCTACCAGTGGTGAGCCACTCACTGTATGTATGTTGTAACAACCAGAATGGACTTAGGTGGACAAGAATAAAGCTGTACTGAAGGTCCTAAACTGGGGTAAATTGGAAAAGTGGATGCCACTTCTTTTCTTTTGAAATTGGGTTTGGCTGTGTTCCCTGGGCTGGCCTTGAACCCTTGAGCTCAAGTCATCCTCCTGCCTCCGCCTCCCAAGTAGCTGGGACCCCGGGCATGTGCCACTACACCTAGTTCACTTACAACTTTCTCATGGTTTTGTTGAAATATAATTCACGTACCACACATCATTTGAAGTATATAACTCAGTGGTTTCTAAACATTTTCAAGGCACAGTTATTACCACAGTTATATTTACATTCTCATCACCCCCCAAAAGAAGCCTATGTGTATGTTAGCTATCACTCTTCATTTCCTCCTGCATCCCACAGCCTTGGGCAGTCAGTAGGCTACTTTTTTATTCCATGGATTGGCCCATTCTAGACGTTCTGTGTACATGGAACCACAGAGTGGGTGATTTTTTGACTGCCTTCTGTGTTATGGTACATGTGAATACCTCAGCCCTTTTCACTACTGAATATTCTGTTGTATGTACCACAATTCGTTTACCCATCCATCAGCTGATCGGTGTTCAGATTATTTCTGTGATGTTCCATGAACATGCGTGTGCCTACTGTCTTGTGGCCATTTTCGTTTTCTTGGGTACATACTTAGCGGTGGAATTCTTGTGTCATAAGATAACCCTGTTAACCTTTTGAGAAACTACAGACTTTTCGACAGCAACTGCACTATTTAATATTTCCACAAGCAATGTGTGAGGCTTCCAGTTTTCCCATGTCCCTGTCTCCATTAAATCTGTTTTCTTTTGTTGCTTATGCGTTTGGTATTATACCTAAAAAGCAGTTAATTGAAGGTCATGAAGATTTATACCTGCATTGGCTTCTAGAGTGTAATAGTTTCAGCTCTTGGATTTAGGTCTTTGAATCACTTTTGTTCTTTCCATGTGCATATCCAGTTGCCCCATCACTGTTTGTTAAAAGCCCGTTTCTGCCCTCATTTAATTGTCCTAGCATTCTTTCTGACTGCTCATGTGCTGCTCATGAGGCGAGTTATTTGATAACTTGTGCAATCTGAGGTTGACACTAGTTTTGTTAATAAATGGTTTGCTACAGAAGCTACATTTACAGATGAATCTTTCCCTGTACAAAAGATGGGAGAGCTACCTGTAACAGAACAAGGCTGAAGAGGCAGGTGTGTGTCATTTAAGGTGCGGAGTGCACCCTGAGAAAGGTCTCATGGGGTAATTTTGTCACTGTGGGAACATGGGAGTGTGCACACACAAATTCCGAGGGTCTAGCCTCCTGCACACCTCGTCCATACGGTGCATCGTGTTGCTCCAGGGCTGCAGACCTCTGCAGAGGGTTACTGTACTGACCTGGGGAGCAACTGGGGCACAGGGTTGGTGTGTGTGTACCTAATCCATCTGGACAGGTTTACACCAGCATCACTGTGAACATACACGTGATGCATGCGCTATGGCTTTGTGAAGGATGTGATGTCACTAGGGTACAGAAATTTCACTGCTCCACTTTCAGCTTACAGGGATTGTCGTAGCGTGGTCTGTTGTTGACCAAAGCTTCGTGACGTCGCACAGAACTGCGTAGGTCCCTCCGTCCGGGTGGAGCCAGGTTAGGTATCTCCAAAAGCAGTGCTTTTCCTGCCTGGTGTGTGTTTGAATTCCCTGGTGATCTTGTGAAAACGGATCCTCATTTTCCACTTGGGTGCAGTGTGAGATTGTGCTTCTCAGCCGGTGACTCCAATGACCTGGTCGGGGCCTCACTCTCGGTGACAGTGTGAGAGAGACTGTATGATCTCATTATTGTCGTCATATCTACTTATGTAAAGTGATGTAGAAGGGAAATACAAACTGAATATTGTGAATTCCCTGTTTTTAAATTTTAATTAACCTGCAAGATAAAAAGACTACCGTGCAAATAAAGCGACAGCGTCTTCCGGAGGTGTTTTCTACGGTTTTGATTTTTCCGTCTTCCTTCTAGGCCTCTGATGATCATCACTCAGAAGATCACCACCTTCGCTTTCCAAGTTCACGATGGTGAGAACAGTGACCCTCCTTGTGGCTCCCACAGTGAACCTGACTTTCAGAGTTCTTTGTACACTGTTTACCCAGCCCAAGGTTTAGACCTCGCCACTTCTTCTAACTTTCTAAGTCTCTTTAACTGTAGCTTTTTCCTGCTCCACCTTTTACCCTCCACTTCCTGCTTGAATCTCAAGTCCAAATTTGCTGAAATATTTGCTCCAGGAACAGTGAGTTTTCTGTTGAT
>PVKS010049831.1:0-11807 GCA_004027875.1 Aplodontia rufa
TGGAGCTCTGGAGCCCCTAGTTAGGACACTAAGCCATGGGAATGAAGGAAGGGGGTCCCGCATGTCTGGGGTAGCCTTATTTCTGCCATCTATGGCTTATGAGCAGCCCAGAATACCTTGTCCCTTGTCTGCTGGCCATCAGCTTCCAACATGAATGCGTCCTGAGTGTCTAACCTGCTCTGTTTCTTAGCTCCACTGTTGTTCATCAAGTGAGATCAGGTGTACGGTTGGGTGATGGCAATGTGGGATCAGGAGCCATGGGGTCCCCACCAGAAGACTTGGCTGGAGCAGACATCGGCTCAGAAGGAGGAGGGTGAGGTGCTTGCGGGTGACTCATGTCCCTAGTGACAGGCCATCCTCAAGCTGCCAGACTGCTTGGGTTGCTGGGGGTGAGGCACTGGCCACTTCCTGGAGCTTTCATTTGCTGCTACTGCCATGTTCCCACCCTTCACCAAATCCCTTTCCTTTGTGTTCTCACTTTTTCTTGCAATTGCCTATGCTCTTGTCTTGTTCCTTTCCCCTGTGCATGCCTTCCAGTGCAGGCATGAGGCCCCACTCACATCTAGAGGTCTAGCTGTCAACTGGGGCTGGCCCTGGGCAGGTGGAATGAACACGTGGGGAATAAGAAGGGACAAACTAATGAACGAATGACCAAACAATGGATAAAGATAGATGAATCCATGCCATCTCACTTCTTGACTGAGCTCTGAGGACCAGCTAGAAGCCCCTTTACTCCTACTTTCTCCCTTCCCCAAAGGAGAAAAAGCACCAAAGCCTCCTTTGCCTTCCCAACCCCACTTTCCTGGCCAACTCTGGTTTGAGGATCAGTGAGAGGAAAAGCAGCAGCCCAGGTAAAACAAGCTAGGAGACAAGGTTGTCCATATAGGCTCCAGGTTCCTGGACCTGAATGGAGTCAGGAGGCACTTTCTCAGATGATTTGGGGAGTGTCAGGGACTTGCCTGTCCCCAGGTGGATCCAAAGCAAGCATGAATCATCCCTGGGGCAAAGGCTAAGTAAGCAGATGTTGGCACGAGTAGTTCAGCTTCTGAGTGCCAGAGACCTTATGGTCAGATCTGATGTTAGCTGCCACTGCAAGATGCCAGACCCACCCACCAGAACCTGTGTCCTCCTGCAGTCGGATCCTGCTTCCCTGAGTCCACCAAAGACCCCTTTTCCTAACTTTACTAGTTACAAGGGATGACAGGAACCTTGGTTTTTTGAGCTGCCACTAATGGGAAAAACTGTACTACTTGCCTGAGCAGTTTGCTTCTTTTTGCTGTCTGCAGAAAATTTAGAGCAGGTCACCGCCCAGTGACTCTCCACTTCCCTTGGAATAAAATCAAAACCCCAGGGTCCTGCATGGCAGCAGGAAAATTGACACCCCCCAGCATTGCCTCCTGCCCTCTCCCCACAGTGGTACAGGCTGACTAGATCTGTTGTTGGCTACCATAGAAGATTTCTGCTCCAATGTAATTAAGTCTGGTTCTGGGTTGCTTTATCTTTGAATATTCATCTGTATCATCCTTCCTGTTTACATACTTTCATAAAAAGAAGTCTTTGCTTTCCTATTTCTTTAAAACAAGCCAAACTTCAGCAGGGAGTGGTGGTACAAGCTTGTAATCCCAGCCATTTATGAGGCTTAGGCAGGAGTTTGAGGCCAGCCTCAGCAATTTATCAAGACATTGTCTCAAACCAAAAACATAAAAAGGGCTGAGGATATAGCTCAGTGGTATTTTATTTTTTGTTGGAATGGAGCTGAGAAATATGAGGGGTGCTGGGGCACTGGAAATTAGATGAAAAATAAAAAATAAAGTAAGCAAAACTCAAGGTAATTTTCAAAATAATGTGACGAATCTCCTAGGTTCTTAGGATATTTACCCCTGTCATTTATGGTTGTCTTACTTATTCTTGGTTTGACAATAATTTCTAAGAATCTTCTTTACTGTCTTTCCAAAGTACAGGTTGCTTCTCATGGAACCACCCTCCTTTTCCATTCATGAGTTTACTCAACAATTGAATTTAGTGATTACGGTTGTAAACACAACTGGAAAAAAAACAGGCTTGGAAGAAAATATGAGAGACTCTGTATGAGTATGTTACCTAAGTTAAGGGCTTGTGCTTGTGCAGGTGATGGGGTGCCCTGTGAATATCTTTTTGCCCATTTTACAGAGACAGAGAATATGAGAAACCTGGGTAATGGAGTCCCACTAAATCTGTTATCAACTGGGTAGATACAAATGGACTACTTTTTACAAATGGCCCCAGGACCCAGTAACAACAGGAAAGTGTTAGTGTATGTTACGCCCAGGCATTATTTCAAGTATGTGGCTGTGAATTCATTTACTCTTCTAAGAACACGTATGAAGCAGACACAATTATCATCCCTAGTTCACCAGTGATAAAACTAAGGCCCAAAGGGGTCAGGTAATGTGCCACACCTGTCAGGCTGCCTTGGGATATAAGCTAACATTGAGACCCAAGCATCCATTTGAGCAGTTCTTCATTCCCTATCATCTGCTGGGGATAGAAGACATTGTCACAGGAGAAGGTAGATTTGCAGACATAAAGTCCTGAACCTGGATCAGGCATGGCCTCCTTCCACAAGCTGGGCTCTGGTGCTAGCTTTACCCCTTTCCTGGACAATAAGGATGGGCATGGTGCAAACTCTCACTCCTGCAAGCCTGGACGATTGGTCATCAGATAAGGGTGTGGTGACTGCCCCAGTGACCAGCCCCATTGCCAAACACAGTCCTCAGGGCTCAGCCTCAGTTCCAGTGCCCCAGGATCCCCTCATATTTCTCAGTTCCATACCACCTTACATCAGATGTTACAGAGGACAGGGAGATGTAGGAGGGGCCAAACTTGGAGCTGTACACACTTACTGGGGGCAGTGGGAGAAGAGGGACAGAGGATAAGTCTGTTGGCCCAGACATTTCAGCACCAACTTACATGGACCCTCCCTAAGATGGCAGGAAACCAGTGACAGAAGGGAGGGCATCAGGAGGCTGAGCTTGGAAACAGATACTGCTAAGATGTCTCAGTGAACCTCTCATATAGGGACAGCCACCTGGTCCAGCAAGCAGGAATCAGGGAGAAGAATCTCTGGGACAATCAGCCAGACTAAAGGGATCAGTTCCAGGGAGCACATAGCATGTGACTAGGAAGGACTAATGGCTCCAGGGGCATAACTGAGAGTCTGGCCTTTTCTGGCAGACAGTCCCCTCTTTTCCTGAATGAAGGTGTCTTGGAAAGGGGAAGATCTGGGACCCCCACTTCCTTTGATCTGAGCTTCAGCAGGGACTATGTGCTTCCTTCTTTCAGCTCCAGTACCACTTTGGCCTCTGCTGTCCTGGATAATAAGAAGAGTGACAGCGTGGCAGATCTGGAAGACACAAATGCAGACCCTAAGGGGTAAGGCATTAGCAGACAGTAATGAGCTTCTGGGATAGAGAGAGGTAGCTTGGATATGCATTAGTCTTTGGCACAGAAAGTGAGGCCAACGAGGCCAGTGAGGTAGCTTGAGGCACATGACAAGGGCAGAGGGCCCAGATGGAACCCTTTGGCCTCTGCCTCTGGGGCCAGAGAGCTTTTCATTAAATTCCATTTCTTCTAGTCAGGAGGCAGTCTATAATCAGGAAGGGCCACCCTTTTTCAGTCAGCAGCCACTGGGATGATACCTACTCTTTGCTGAAGATTAGAGCACACAAATAAGAAATGGATCTGCTTTCAAGGACTCTTAGGCTGGGGAGTGGACAAAGCCTGGCCCAGATTGGAACAACACCTCATACTAGAGCAGGGAAAGGTAGGGCTTGGTACAGCTTCATGGGGAGGTGGTTTCTTTTATTAATTTTTTATTGGTGCATTATAGTTGTACATAATGAAGGGGTTTGTTATTACACTTTCATACATGCACACATCATAACAATTTATTGTGGGCCAATTGTCTCTGGGGAAGTGGTTTCTGAATTGTATCTTGAAAGGTGAGTAGGAGTCCCCCAAGCAGAGGGTCCTCAAAAGAACCTGGTGTTTCCTTTGCATTGTACATAGCTAAATGTGACAATGACGAGACTCCATATGGGAGAGTGGTGTAAGAGGAAGCTTGTCTAAGTAGATAGAGCTCATTGGCCTTTTGTTGCATGCAACAGCAATTTAATTTTGGGATACCTAGTGTATGCACAGCCATCTATTAACAGTGTCTCATACAGTATTCTCCAGTCTCAAGGTTTTTGCCTCATTAGAATGAAGAGCAAAGAACTTAGGTCTCCATGCCTCCTAGGAAGGTCAGTGCTCTGAAGAAAACATCCAGGGTACTTAGATACAGAGATGTGGCAGTGAGGAGGGTTGGTACTTCGGTGGATGGAGGGTGGCAACTCAGGCATACAAAGACAAGGGAATTAACTCTAGAAAGGGGAGAGAGGAGCAGCAGATAAGGAACTCTAAACCTAATAACATGGTGGCAGGAATGTACTTAGTATGTTCCAAAGCATAGAGTGACTGGAACCAAACCAGTAAGGGGAAGTGCAGATGGATCAAAGCCTTGATCAGTCATGATAAGGAGATAGAATTTTATTTAAAATTTTAAGCTAAAGAAAAGCCTTGTGTGATTTAGGTGTTTTAAAAATGCACATTTGCATTTTCATATTGCACTGCAGTTTCTTTTCAACTTAAACAAGAAGCAGGGGTAGGCAGCTAATTTCTAAGTTATGGGGCCTTATGTGCCTTTCTTTCTGTTTAAATTTCCACTGACAGTCCCCAATGAGAGTGAAAACAGTAGCTGACAGTTACAGTGTGCTGTGCTTAGGTGCAGTACAGTCTTCTTGCAACCACATGGGATGGATAAGATGAGGAAAGAAGCAGAGAAAAGTTGTGTGACTTAATCAAGGCCTTAAACATGGTAGAGGAGAGTTGCAAAGAAGAGGCTCAAAGAAAAACCTGATAAGAAACTACAAGGAATTAGTTTATGATTATGATTTGGAGCGTGTTCTCAAGACTCACAATTAGTAACTTCCAGCTGGTAATGTGTAAAGCACACTGTCTGTGTAGTTCCTAATCATCCCAAACCCTGGAAAGGATTAGATGTCTGATTATGCAACTGAGCAGAGGAAGAAAAGAGGGATGCACTCCTGTGAGTGGCAGAGCTGGAAATAAAGTCAAGAGCTAGCCAACTCTAGAGCCTAGGATCAGAAGTACTTTCTTCTCTTGTTTAAGTTTGCAAAATCAATGCAAAGTTTCTTGATGACAGTGTTTCGCAATTCTAGTGTCTGCTTTTGGGAATCTGTTGGGAAGAATTTAAAAACAAAGCTCTTCCTGAGCCCCACCTGGAGGTTTGGATTTCATTTTTCTGGGTTAAACCACCAACATTGTGGGCTTTTTTTTCCCCCTGTTTTTGTTTTTGTGGCACTAGGGGTGGAACCCAGGACCTAATGCATCTACCACTGAGCTACATCCCAAACCTCAATTGTGTTTTTAAAAGCTCCCTTGTTTATTCTGTTCTTTAGTCTAAGTCAACAACCATTCTTGTAGGGTAATGGTTCTGAACCAGGGGGACTCCAGACCCCTCGACTAGGGAAATATCTAATAAGGTCCAGAGACATTTTTATTTGGCACAATTGAGGATGGGTGGTACTATGGACTTCTAAAGGGAGGACACCAGATATGCTGCTAAACGTCCTACAATGCACAGGACATCACCCATCCCTCTAATATACAGAATAGAATTATCCGGCCGAAAATGTCAATATTGCAGAGGTTAACAACCCCTGCTCTATAGCGCTTATGATCTCTCTGGGAACATAGCCTTCGGATGGACACACAAAAGGAACGGAGCACAAAGGTCTGCGCCCAGCCACCAGGATCAACCGATGCAGAGGGACGCGCCTGCGTGTGTGCAAAACGACCTGCAGTGTGCGACCTGTGCGCGCCTGCGCCCGGCGGGGCTTGCAGCCTCAATGCGTACGTGCCTGCGTGCTCCTGAGCCCTCCGCGCTTGCGACGGCGTGGAACCGTCGCGAGTGCGCCTGCGCGCGCTGCCATTTTCCGCTGCCTCTTGCTGGGGCCGCGGTGACCGCCGGGAAGCGCGCTGGTCGGCAGGATGAAATGGCGGCCGAGGTCGAGGCCGGCCTCGGAGGGGCTGGTGCCGAGACTGTGTCTGCGCCCTCGCTGGCCACGAGGTGGCGCGCGAGGATCGCGGATAGGCCCGGCCGCCCGGCTGGGTCTGTGCCCGCCCTTCCCCCACGGCGGGGTGGGGGCCATGGCCAACAGTCTTGCGGCGGAGCGGGGGGCGTGCACAGTTGAGCGGCGAAGGGTGAGGGGCGCCGCGTCCGCAACGGGCCGTCGGGTCCATAGCTGCCGCACACTGGACAGGGGGATGCAGAGGGGAAGGAGGTTCAGCCAGACCCACCAGCCATCAGGGCCCTAGGGCCCACCTGCGCTGCTCTGAGGGCTCAGCGGTTAGGGACTTAGTTTCCAGTGAGTTTGATGAGGGATCAGGATGGTGGTGACATTTTGCATAACAGTTGAACCTGCCATTTCTTCTGTTGCGGGGTTGTTTCAATTGTCCCAAACTTTGCGGACCTTGACCTGACCTAACTTGGTTGTGCTCCATCTCACATAAAGAGACAATCAATATGATGGGTTGAGAGCATGGACTCTGGTGCTTGAGTTCAAATCCCACTGTTTCCTTGGTTATGTTACTCATCTCCTCTGTGCCTCAGTTTCCTCAAGTGTAGAATAGTAGTTGTAATAACTCCTAACATATAGGATTGTTGTAAACGTTAAATGGGTTTGTAAATGTAAAGCATGTAAGATTTCTTGGCACAAAGAAATTTATAGATGTCACATTTCTTGGCATAAAGTGATATATAAATGTCAAATGCTGGTAATAAAACCTTTAAGGTAAATGAAGTAGCTTCAGAGGATAGCTCCTTCAGCCAAAACTATTCAAGGACTCTCAAAAACCTGTTCTCTGCTTCACTTTATTGGTTTTGTTGGCCTAAATTTTGTTTTTTTTTTTGTTTTTTGGGGTTTTTTTTTTGTACCAGGGATTGAACCCACAGGCTCTCAACCACAGAGCCACAACCCCAGCCCTTTTTAGTTTTTCTTTTGAGACAAGGTCTTGCTAAGTTGCTGAGGCTGGCTTTGAACTTGCCATTCTCCTGCCTCAGCCTCCTGAGCTGCTGGAATTACAGGCAGCTAGCCTGATTTCTTTTTGACAACACATTGTATATCTTCTTCCTACTGAGCTTTTGGTATCAGACTATACCTAAAACACATGATGTTTTCCTCTTTGTTATGCTGTAAGTGTACACTTTTCAAATTTATAATCTTTCTGTATGAGGAGCAGGTGAATTTTAGGCACATTTACTCACTGCTGACAATTGTTGTCAACCAATGGAGGAATCTAATGGAGGTCTCACAACAGTGAGAGCGGACATTTGCTTTTCTATATAGAGTGTGGTTGTTTAAGGAATTGGTGGTTTCTGCATTAGGCTACGATGTACATTGCTCAGCAAGACTTCCTGTGAGTGTTCAATCAACAGTTCCTTTTCATGACCTACATGGGTTACATCTACTAAAATCATAGTGCCCCACCTACCAAGGCCTACAAGGAAGAAGGCTTATTCTTCCATTCGTCCCTATGTTGCAGTGGAACCTAATTTGCTCTTTGTGGAGAATCTTGCTCTGTTCACCAACTTCGTGAGGACAACCTCTGTCCCCATATTTCTACAAAGCATTGTTTAGTGCAGCTGGAGCTGGAAATTGTTTTCTTGTCCTTACTTGGAAATTTTAGTTTCTCCCCACCTGAGTCAAGAATTAAATTACTTTCAGGGCATACTCCCTGAAAATCATGTCCACCACCCCTTTGTTGTCCTAGCTTGAATTCAGGGAACCTGATTGTATGCAATTAATTTCCATAAAGAGTCCCAGGGATGGTGCAAGTTGGTAGTCTGTCCTTATCTCTGGGTTTCTCTCAGTGGGTATTGGAAGCAAGCTTATGATGCTGCAAAGTTGAGTTCAGGGTAATCCAATGTTCAGGTGATGCTGATTGCTGGGCTCATGCTCTCAGGAACCCAACACTGTCTTTGCCCCCAGTGGAGTAGTCCTTGAAAGCGGTACTGTGCACCTTGGGGAAGGAATGGTGATGGGAGGAGTGTGCAAGTGCAGCTTCTCCTCTCTTTTCCATTTTATTTACATGTTTCTCAAAATTTGCTGCCTGGAACATCTAGGAAAGACAATCCCCTGTCCCTTGCCAGATCAACTTCATTTATTATACATGGAGGCTACGTTTCTCTAGTGACAGGGAAGCAGAGGTGCAAGGCCCTCCAGAGGAGGAGGCTGCCTGCTCCCTGAAGATGGGGTTCTTGCCTGGCTCCTCTGCATCTCACCCTCAAGGACATGAGTCCCTCCATGCCAAGCAGAGCTGACAGCCAGTGTGC
Organism: Aplodontia rufa; assembly: GCA_004027875.1. NCBI lineage: Eukaryota > Metazoa > Chordata > Mammalia > Rodentia > Aplodontiidae > Aplodontia > Aplodontia rufa. The sequence continues at coordinate 8,435 of PVKS010049831.1, forward strand.
TGAGGGTGAGCACTCCCTTCATAGGATGTTTATTCTTCCTCAGCATCTCAGCTGATTATGAAGAGAAGAATGATGCCACCAAGGTCTGCGAGGTTTGGCAGGAGAAGCCTGAGGCCCTGGGAGGTGGCCAAGGAGACCCAGCAGCACCCACTCAGCAACCTGCAAATGTGAGCACCCCAGAGTGGCAGAACAGCCCCAGTGAACCCAAGCAGCTTGTTGAACTGGACAGCGGTGCCAGCAGGTAAGGATTGAACTGTACTGGGGTCTTGTAGGGGACCACAAGACAGGTGGGAACTATTTCTTCCACTCCATGCCTATGCTTGGCACATTGCACAGCCAGGTGCTTGGGCTCCTGCTCTGTGAGTGGAATCATGGTGGTGATTCCCTGGGCAGTGTCACTGGACTTCCAGTGACTTGAAGAAGTGGGATGGTGCTCTGATGGGTGGAAGTGTCTGTCCTCAAGCTTGAGAGGTCTAATTTCCCAATACATGTGTCCTACAGGCTGGGGTTACAGTAGGGTGCAGGCTATTTTTATATGTAAAGTGGTGCTGTCATAGTATAACACAAAGCATGAATGACACAGACTGTGAAAGGGGAAAATTGAGAGAGTAAAAATAGAAAAGAGGAATAGGGTGAAGCAGAGAGAGAGAGGAGGTCAGAGTGAGAGGAAGAGAGCATGTGTGAGCAGACAAGAGAGAGAATGGCAGGGTATGTAACTGACCATGTGTTAGTGTGCATGAGTAAGAGGGCAAACATGACCATGACTGGAGGTGAACATGCGGTGTGGGTGGGGAGTTTTCAAGTCAAGACCCTCTAGAAGGCATACAGGCCGCCATCCCCAACACTGCTTTTTCCTGTACACCTGTGGACATTGTCAGCAGACCATTGAATGTTGTATGTGTTGCTCAGTGATTTATCAGAGTGTAAACAAAAGCACTGGCCACTTTTGCAGATCATAGCAAATGGTTTCTTACACAAGACAGAAATGTTAGAAGAGAGCCAAGACTCGCACTGCCCCAAGAGACAGGAGATGGTGGAGTCAAGCAAGGAATCTGCTGTGGGGAATAGCTGGTGCCTGTGGTTCCTTTTGCAGGAATAAAATAAAAATGTTCCTCCATCTGATGGTTCTGGGGGTTTTCATTTCATAGTAGTTCCATAATTAGTTACACAGAAGGATATTTTTACGGTCAGGACCACCTGTTGAATAATAGGGTTTTTTATTTAACAGGTTTTTTATTTATCCAGTGCATCTTTGACTTCTTGGCTCTAGGTTTAAAGAGTCTGAGTGACCAACTTTGGACTTCCTGTCACCTCACTGGGATTCCTACACTAGTCAGTGTTCCATGCAGTTAGGAGGTATATAGGAAGTGCAACCCATAGATGAAGGATGAAGTCACTGGTTCTAGTTTTTGTCTTTTTCATAGGGAAGTAGTTTTAATGTCAGGAAACACTTTCTTTACAAGTGGGGTGAGGTTGGGGAAAGGCTGAAGAAGATTTTACCAGATGGATATGCTAGAGGAGGCATTCCAGGGAGAGAAAACTGCATGCTTACAGTATGGTAGGTTTATAGGAAAAGACTGTGGAATCAGGGTGGCTGCAGCGAAGGAGAGTAAATTGATGTTCTGGCAGGAAGTACTGAGAGGGGGCTGGGCAGGCAACTAGTCTGAGTGTTGAGGAGTGCAGGCCACATCCTGAGGTTCCCAGAGGCCACTAATGGTTTCCATATGAGAGCATGCCATGGCCAGAAGAGTTACAGGAGGATCAGGCTAGGAGGGAACACAACAGGACAAGGTAGGAGGCCTATTATGAGGTTTGCTTAGGGCAAAGGAGAAGTGATGAGTCCACAAGTGTTGTTGTCTTATTAAAGGTAATGGTGGGGGCGGGGGAATGGCAGACAAAGCTGTTCCCCATATTGCAGGGCTATGTGACTGAGTAAATGGTAACAGAAACTAACCGAGGATGAGAAAATCAGAGGGATAGCTTTACAGACATGGTATAGTCATTGAGCCATGCTGAATGAAGTGCCTGTAGAGGATCTAGGTGGCAATGACAAGTAGGCTACTGAGTAAATAGGTCTGGAATTGAGTAAAGATCTGACCTGGAGCTAGAGAGTTGAGAGTCATCAGCTTACAGGACATAACTGAAGAGAGTGAGTACGGTTGCTTACAGAACGCTTTTGGAGGCCAGTGTGTATAGAGCATGCCCTGCTCCTCTCCACAAGCTTTCAGGACCAGTTGCTCTGATAGCCCTTGGCTGGGTAGGTAAGACCATGTGGTTTGGATGCAGAGAGAGCCTTCCTTGTGGGCTGCACATCCAAAGCACCTGCTTCATCATTGGATATTTCTATTCATTTTTTGCTTGTCTTTCTCAAAAAGAAAAAGAAGGAAAGGATATTAATTACTACATTTAATTAATTAATTAATTAAATTAATTTCTAAAACCCTAAGCAAGTATATAAAATGAAAAGACGCAAAAAAAGAGATAAGCAAAGGCAAATAGTCCAGAATTCTAAAAAATAATATTAAAGTGGGGGAGGAAGAGGAGTTGTGGAAAGGTACTGTGAGGGGAAATTTTGGATAAATGGAAGAATTAGGGAAAAGTGCAGTCATGAAGACACAGCCAGGTTTATATAATGTACTGGTATGCTCTGAACCCTGAAATACATCCATCTGATTTGGCTGCCTTGAAGGCAACAGGTGAGGGGAATGGGAAGGGATTCGGTTGGATTATGTTAGATTGAAAACAGAGTGTGACAAATAATCCAATCAACAAATGGGCTAAAGATCTCAAAAGGAACTTCTCTCCAGTGGAAGTCCAGAAAGCCCATAAATATATGAGAAAATGCTCCACATCATTAGCTATAAGGGAAATGCAAATCAAAACCTCAATGAGATACCACCTCACACCTGTTAGAGTGGCAAAAATGAAGAATACTAACAATGACAGATGCTGGAGGGGCTATGGGAAAAGAGGAACACTGTTACACTGCTGGTGGGACTGCAAACTGGTTCAGCCACTATGGAAAGCAGTGTGGAAAATCCTCAAAAAATTAGGGCTGGAATCACCTTATGACCCAGCTATCCCACTCCTGGGTATTTTCCCAAAAGAGTTAGAATCAGCATATTATAGTGATGTGGCTTCCTCAATGTTTATAGCAGCTCAATTTACCATAGCTAGACTATGGAACCAACCCAGATGCCCCTCACTCGACGAGTGGATACAAAAACTATGGTACATATATACTATGGAATACTACTCGGTCATTAGAGAAGACGATATTATGGCTTTTGATATCAAATGGACGGAGATTGAAAGAATTATGCTAAGTGAAGTATCCCAATCTCAGACTCAAGGGCCGAATGGTTTCTCTCAT
>PVKS010049832.1:0-11809 GCA_004027875.1 Aplodontia rufa
CCTTCTCCTTCCTCCTTCTTCTTCCTCTTCCTCTTCTTTCTCTCTCTGTCCACCCTTTCTTCTTCTTCTCTTCCTGCTCCCCCTCATCCTTCCTCCTCCTCCTTCTCCTTCCTCCTTTTTCTCCTTCTTCTTCCTCCTCCTCCTTCTTTCTCTCTCTGTCCACCTTTTCTTCTTCTTCTTCTCTTCCCGCTCCTCCTCATCCTTCCTCCTCCTCCTTCTTCTCCTCTTCCCTCTCCTTCTCTCCCTCTTCCTCCTCTTCCTCCTCCTACACATCTTCTCTTTCTCCTCCTCCTCCTATTCCTCTCCTCTCTCTCATTTTTTCCTCCCCCTCCTCTCTTCTTCTTCTTCCTCTTTCTCTGTGTTTCTGCTTCCTGACTCCACCACAAGGGAAGCAGCTTTGCTCTGCTGGGGCTCACCCTGGGCCCAGAGCAACGTAGTCATCTGTGGACTGAACCTCTGAAACCGTGAGCCCCGAATGAACTTTTCCTCCTCTAGGTTGTTCCGTAAGGTAGGTCTTTGGGTAACAGTGATGAAAAGTTAGGTAAAACCCTTGCCCCATGGGAGAGTAAGAACTTTCCTTGGGAGGAGTCTGCACCCTGGAGATTTGCTCCGCCCTGGTGGGCACCTGTGTTCACTCTTGAGTCGTGGAGTCACCCCCTACCCCGCATTCTCCTGCAGGGGCTGGTGGGTGTGTGGGTGGGCGTCTTCCATCGGAGCTGTCCTGTAGGTGCACAGCAGTGACCTCATCTTTCAACATGGTCATTTGCGTGCCATCTCAGCAAGGAGTTAGCACAGGGACCAAGCGAGGGGCTGATCAAGACGCTGCCGTTCTCAATGCATGTGGCAGAAGGAAGAGGAGGAAGTATCCCCCCCATATTACCCAGGAGGAGAGAGACAACCAGGAGCCCAGCCCCTGGCTGGAGAAAGCACCTCCGAAGTCTCCAGTGTCATAGGCACCCATGGGGTATTGGTAAAGCGTATTTCAATAACTGCACCTGAATTATTGTTTGACACAGACAAAACAGAACCGGTAAAAGGGAGGGCAAGTAATCCACCCATTGGCTCAGATGGATAGTGGAATTGTATGTGTCTAGAAGCTTCCTTTCATCAGATTAAAAGGGAAATTGGTGGATGTGGACAACTTTTAACTGAGCAGAAAAACGGCATCTTCCGCAGGGGAAAAGTCTCCTCTCTCCAAGAACAGAAGCCAGTGACTAGCTGGATTGTACCTTCTGGTACCTGCGCAAGGAACAAGTGGAGGGTGGACAAAGTCTTCCACTGAGAATGTGGATTATGGGAGGCAGAGTGGGAAACTGGGGAGTGGTGTGTTGGTGCCAGGCCACTTGGGGACTGCGGTGGGGGACATGTTTGCACCACAGCATAGTTGAAGGCCACAGCAGGAGCCACACCAACCCTCGCTTTCTCTGTCCTCTGGGCCTCCACTGTCGCAGCTCTCTGGTCCCCCAGCCATGGGAGGAAGGAGAGGGCTGGGTGTGGCACCCAGGCAGGCAGGTAGCAGCTCCGTGTCCACAGGGAGGTTGCGGGGAAGCTGGGAGAGAAGTAAGCTGGATTTCTGTTTCTTGTTTGTGCTGTTAAAGTGTTCCTTAATGGGAAAGCCTTTCTGTTAAATGAAGGGGAAAGAGAACTCTACAAGTAGAGCTGTGAAACAGAGAACAAAAGGAGGAACCTGCTGAAATGGGTGCTGTTGCCGTAGATCTGGGAGACGGAGCCGGCTGACGGATGGAGGAGCGGAGCTGAGAGCAAAGAGGCTGAAACAGGGAGCCACAGGGGATGGGCAGAGGGGGAGAGAAGCGGATTCCCCAAGGAGGTAAGTCAGTGGCTGAAAGTAAAGCAGCCAGGGCAGGTGTCCCTTCGTGGTGAAGTGGTGGAGAGAGGAAAGCTGAGAATAAGGCAGACACGGAAAGGGCTTTCGGCTCATCCTATCTCATGTGCACGGCCGGGTCAGTGACAGTGAGTGTAGGCAAGAGGGTCTGTCCCCAGGACAGGACATCCCAAGCCATTGGATTGGAAATAAAAGAACCATTCACTAAATACACCTGAGAACCTCACCTTCCCTGTTCAGTCTAGCTCCCTAAACACACACCCCCCACACACGCACGCCCGCACCCCTTTACAAAGGAACAAATGAGTTACAATAGCAACAAACACTTAGAAGTAAACCTGTCTTCTATAGGTAGAGAGAAGCATAAATTTTGTGTGGGACCCATAAAAGGAAGCCCTCTCCTCCAGGAATGGTCCCTTTTACTGCATCAAAGGTGACCTCTCAGCACGGAAGGCCTGTAAATTCCAGTGTTTATAGTCTTTCTTCATTTGTGCTGCAGGTAATTAAACTGCGGGGGAATGTCTCCTAAACTCTGGGGGCTTTCCCATAATGTCCCCAGGTGACCAGATTCCAGGCAGAAAGATGGAATCAGAAGCCAGGGCCAGGGCCGCAGGACCCTCCCTCCACTCTGGGCTTGCTAGGTGACTCCACATCAGTCACATCTCTGCGTCACAGGCATGCCTTACGGGTGGGCCACTGTACTGCTGACTTAGATTCGATATTCTCGAAACTGGGGTTTGGGGTGGAAGTGGACACTCATGCGTCATCCTTCTGTTTTCTGCTGTCCTCAAAATAAAATTTAGGTGCACAGTGTACAGTCCTTCCCTGGAACTGGCTTCAGTCTCATTTCAAGGTAGAGGAAAATCACCCCGCCTGCTCTACTCTCACTGCTCCCAAGCCCACTTGTGTGTCCCTGTGGATGAAGGCCCCAGTGTCCCCTCCCTGTGCAGCATTTGCTCAGCCCTTCCACCAAGGGAGGTGGAACCCCCCTCTCTTCTGAGTCTCCATCCCTCGCCCTTACCCCCTGGCATGGGTGCTGTCTAAGGGGCTACTCGCTGAGCTGGGGGTGCTGGGTGCAGGGATAGACTGCTTCGTCTCAGCAGCAGCTCTGTGCCTGGTCTCTACAACAGTGCTGGGATGAATAAGTGACCGGTAGGTGACAGAGCAAGGAGGATGGATGTTGGGAGTGGAGCCTAGAGCTCCACTTGCCTTTGGCCACCAGAGCTCTCCTGCAGCTCCCCTCGCACTGTGAGCAAGAAAGAAGAGTTGGTGGCAGCCCTGGGCAAGGTCCCCAGCAGCCCTGCCCTTCGGCTCACACTCACAGCTCTCTTCTGTGCTCTGCCTGGGGCCATCAGGACAGAAACCAAGGCTCCTCCATTGCTTTGTTCTTCTTACATGTGCTCTGTCCTGGAGGAGCAGGCCAGGATGCCCAGGTGGCCTCAGCCCTCTTCCAGGAGCTCCCAGGGTAGAGAGGTAGCACCTTTGTCCTCCCCACTCTGTGCCCTGGCTTCCCCAGTCCCGCGCCCTCTCACTCTCACGCACTGTGCCTTTTATTTCTTTAATTTTGTCCTTCTCTTGCTAGAAGGCCGGCATGTTTGCACTTTTTTTGCCGCCTTTTCTGGAACATGGGAGGGACCTAGCAAGACAGTGAATGAATGAGTGCAGGAGGTCCCAGGTCAGAAGGTCACTAATTCCTTCACACGTGGACCTGTAACACATCCCTGTGCAGCCTAGGACCAGCTCAGAGGCTTGGGAGAAGTGAGGAAAAGACCATATTATGTACTTAGTGTGTGTCTGGTTCAGCTAAGGAGCCTTCTCTTGGTTTCTACCTGCAGGTCCAGGCTCTCAGCTTCCAGTTCTTTAGCCTGTCCTGCAATGGCACAGCCTTGTTGCTCAGCCCCCTGGGGCTGTCCCCAGGCTCCTCACTGTCATCTCATGGTACACTGCCAGTGAAGGCAACCTGGGGATCGCCAGCTGTGGGGCATGGCAGAGCAGGAGCTCCCGCCTACCTAGATGCTTGGGCTCCTCCTGGATGGCAGGAGCATCTTCCTTAGGGAAAGAGAAAAAGAAAACAAAAACAAAAATCAAAGCATTCCACCGAGCAGAAGGTCGGAAACTCACCGGCTCCTGCTCTGGGTGCCAGCCGGAAGTTTTCTCAAGACGCTTCACCATGTTCTTGAGAGGTCAGGAAGGTTCTGCCTTTACAATTTCAGGTAAGGGAGGCCCATCGGGTACCTTTCCTAAGTCACACAGCTGATAAGGAACCGACCTTCAAATCTGAACCCTTGGGTGCCACCGTCCAGCCTCTCTCTCTCTCTCTGTTTTTTTTTTTTTTTTTAAGAGAGAGGGACAGTGAGAGAGAAAATCAATTTTATTTAGTTTTTCACATGGCTTTTGTTGCTCTGATCCTTCATTGTGTACGAGGTGCTGGGGTTCAAACCTGCATCCTTGCACATGCCAGGCCAGCGCTGTAGCTGCTGAGCCACCCATCCAGTCTCTTTTTAAGGAGTCACGATGACATGAGATATCCTGAGGAACAGGAAAGACTATTGATCACATTTATTTTGATGCCTGTTTACAATCAAATATTGGGTGAAATTTTTGTAAGTTCCTTTACTTTGGAGTTGACAATCCAGCTGAAATGGCAGGGACCGGACTCCTAAGAATCCCAAGAACAGAGAATGATCTGAGCCCTCGTGTAAGGCCAGCTGTACCCATTACACAGATGAAGAAACTGAGGCTGCAGAAATGGTTCCATCCAGACTCTCACAGACAGTGATGAGCAGAACAGAGTATGGGTTCCTGGGCTTCCACTTTGTAGGCTGTGCACTGAACACCCAGCTCTGCTTTCATGGCTTCAGTACAGCAAAGGGTACATTCACTGGCCCAGCTGCATCTTCCCATCAGGAGTGGGCTGGTCCTAGGAGACTCAGGAGCAGCAGACATGGAGGGAAGGGCCGCAGGGCACAGATGGGTGACATGGCCAGAAGGCAGAGGGGACGACCACCTGAAGCCATTCTGGGTCCCCTGTAGAATCCAGACCAGCAATACTGTCCTCTTTTCTAAGGGCCATATCACTTTCCAGAGGGGAGCAGAGATATAGCGAAATGTACCTGGCAAAAAAAAAAAATCACACCATGCAGACCTCTTTAACTCCACCTGGTGGGGTCACAAATCCCGGAGCCCCTGGGGAGCAGCCTGGGGAGAGGGCATTTACAGCCCTCCTTTGGAAATCCAGTTCTCGGCTGGTTTCTGCCTGCTAAGCAGACCTGCCCACGTAGAGCCCAGACATCCGTGGGGTTGATTTACGTCTTTAATACAGCCGGCTTCATTTACCCAGGCTGGAAAACACATTTCGGCGCGTGAAGCTGGAGTTTTTCTTTCCTCGTCCATTCTCACTAGACATTAATTTTGACGGTGGGTTTTGTCACCCTCGTTTTCGCAGCTCCTTTTTTGGACAGGTCTATTCTTCTGCCTTAATGCGCAAGCTGGCCACAGATCCCCAGGGGCTTCCCTGTTGTCCTTCCCAGGAAAGAGGACCAAGAGGGCAGGTGGGCGCAAGCCGGTGGAGGAAGAATGGGCATGCCCTCAGAGTTAAATTTGTCCCACAAAAGGAACCAGAGGTATAATAGTAACCATCCTGCCCTACCCAGATCAGAACCTTAGCACCCTAAATTCTCCTCATCAAGATAAGTACACTGTTCACACACTCGCCATGGCGCTCACCCAAATGCTTAAAACCCGATTTAGTCAGGATCGCCTCGTTGTTGGGAAGGTAGTGAAGCTCTGGGTAGTGGAGCTCTTCCTTTGATGGAGGGGTAAGGCAATAAAAGATTTTGTAGATTTCTTTTTCATCCCAAGATGTCCTTAATCATTTTCCACGGCAATGAACAGCAGAAGGGCACACGTGATTGCTTACAAGGCTTATTATCTCCCAGGTCCCCTGGGGCTGGCTTCCTTGTCTTTTCATGGATTCTCCATAGGTTGTACATCGAGCCATGCCCCTCCAATTCTTTCAGATGTCTCACTTTCAAATTGCTTCAGCTTCATTTTCTGTGGTTTTTTCTTCTATTCTTTTTCTTCCTTCTTCATTTGTTCTTCGTGTTTTTCCTACCATCTTGCACCCCTCCAGAGCCCCCCACATATATATAGACACCCCTGGCTTCCCAGAAGCAGACTCCTCCATCCGCCCGTGCGGTTGTTCCCTACTATGAAATCATTTATTCTCTCCTGGCTGTGCCTACCAGTACCCATGAACCTTGATGGGGTAGGAAGACTTCATCAGGGTAACCGTTTGAAGGAGGAAAGTTCAGTTCATTGTCCCATCTTTATTGAGAGGATTGTTATGATAAGGTAGCATATCATAGTCCAGGCCTCCAAAGCTGGGTTCAGAGGCTTTCTCGCTCTGGGCTCTGGCCCTGTCATGCTGGGAAATCAGCACAGTCAGATGGCCTTGAGGGTCTTGGAGAGGTACCACCAGGACATTAGCCACCAGGAATATTGCAGGAACGTGAACAGTCTAAAGGTGGCATGGGAGGGGCAGTTAGCAGACTAAGGCAGGGGACACCATGTAGATGTCTGGGTCAGCTACCAGCGCCTGCTCTTTACCTGAAGCCAGAGTGCAAATAACAGGATGCAAAGCTGCCCACCCTCTCCCTCCTGTCTGCTCACCTGAGCAGGTGTCTTGCATGGACAGAGGGTGAGAACAGAAATGCGGGTCACTGAAGACATTTTCAGGGTGGGATGACTGTGGCAGACAATCCACTCTTAACCTCTGAGGACAGGAGAGAAGGAGAGGATGGAGTAACGTCAGGTGGCCATCACCGTTCCTACCTGCTTCTTCCCACCCCAGCCAGGACATAGCCCACAGGAAACCTGAGGATGACCACATTTATGTTGCAAGAACTGGTTTTCTTCTTTTCCTTTCTCCCTTTCAACTCCCTTGTAAGGACAGAAGGCGGCACCCTCATTGTTGCTCATCCTAGCACCCCCATCACAGTGACAGATGGTGTTTCCGGGGAGTCCCCACTCAAGACTCGATGGTTGTAATGAGAAAGGGAGGGCATAGTCAGCAGGCCGGAGTGGCGCAGCGCTGTCCTGCAGCTGTCTTCCCCATCTGCAGCGTCCTGACTCCACAGGGCCTCCTCACTCCCCACTCAGCCCTGCTGCCCGCCTCTAAGCTCTCTGATGGGCTGGAACGGTGGCTCAGCAGTTACAGCGCTTGCCTTGCATGCACAAGTCTGCGGGTTCAAACCCCGGGACCACATAGACAACCAAGTGCCGGAGCAACCAAGGCCACATGAGAAATTACATAAAAATTGATTTTTCTGTCTCTCTCTTTAAAAGAAGAAAAGAGAAGAAAAGAAAAATGATCAACAGAGACAGGGAGAAAGAAAAGAAGGCTGCAGAGGAAAGTACAGGCAGAAAGAGGCAGAAGAAGGCTGGATAAGAGACAGGAACAGAGGTGAAAGAGACTTTGGAGAGAACAGAGAATCTGTGAATTTCTGCGTCTGTTACGTAGAGTGGGAGTTGCGGGGAGAACAATTCCTTGCAGCATAATCACCAAAAAACAATTCGAGGGACACAGTTTTCCTCTTTAATCTAGTTCTCAGAGGCAGCAGAAAAATATCTTGTTCCCCTTTACCTCCCAGGCGATCACACTCCATTTCCTCTCTCCCGTTCTCCAAAAACAGTGCAATTGCTGTTTAGCTCTTCGTCGAATGGGATCTGTGTAATTGAAAAGGGTTTTATAAGTAACCTTCAAGGGGGAATCAACGCCAGCCCACACGCCTGGGATCTAGCCTCCAGACCCACCACGCCTTTCCTGGGTAGGAAGGTCACTTTTGTTTCTTGGAGGAAAATGTCCCTTTCTCTCCCCACTGTTTGCTTTGGCTTGAAAGAGAGAGGATTATCTGGATGGAGGCGCGGCGGGGAGTTGCTTCTGCGGGCTTTGCGTGCTGTGCAAACTGAATTGATATCGTACTGATAATTTGGAGGAGGGGAGGGGCGTGTGTGGGGAGAGGGGAGCCAGCATTGTGAGCATCTGCAGAAACCACTTTGCTAAGAAACGATCTTTTTCCTGTGCACAATGGCAAGATGTTACCCTCAGAATCTTCTCCCGACAGTGGCGTTGGTGGCAGAGAGTGAGCATAATTCCCCACGTCTCCATTGAGTAGTTATTTATACAATTCCACACTGGAGTCGAAGCCTTTTTTTTTTTTTTTAACTTTGCCGGCTGCCTCGGCTTTTGCAACAAAATAATTACTTTTGTGCCAAGTACTTAGGTAACAAGATAAACAAGAGGCAACATAAATGGAATGTGAATGTGGAACAAGTGTCTGTGAAGGCAAAGGAAGCCGGGGGTGGCCAAGAGGTACATTGGTTTTCTGCTGCTAGCAAAATCCCCTGGGGAGGGGGCTCCAGCTTCCTGCCTTTGCCCCTCGGAGGATCTGCAACTCAATAGGACATCAGGTACCTGTGCCACAGGGTACGGGCGCCTCCCTCTGTAGGACCACTAGGTGATTGGGAGAGGTCGTGGATCCAGGGAACATGATTGACTCCTCACTGTGGGCAGCTGCAGGTGCCCAGCCCTGAGCAGGCAGAAGAACTCACCTCCATTTGTAGACCCCCGAGAGCTGACTTGGCTCCAACACCCATCTCTGGGTGACTTTTGAGTCAGTCACATCTCTTCTCTAAATTTCTGTGTACTCATTTCTTTTCTTCTTCTTTCTTTTTTCCTTTTTTTAAGAGAGAGGGACAGTGAGAGAAAGAGACAGAGAGAATCGATTTTATTTAGTTTTTCACGTGGCTTTCGTTGCTCAGACACTTCGTTGTGTACGTGGTGCTGGGGTTCGAACTTGCATCCCTGCCCATGGAAGGGAAGCGACGTAACCACTGAGCCACCGCTCCAGCCCCTGTGTACTAATTTCTAACACGAGGGCTGGAATAGGATGAATGCACAGATCCCTCAACGCCATATGATCCCTACCAAATGTTGCTATTCCTGAGCAGATGTTGGAATCCATAACTGGAGAGCTAGGCAATGTAGAGTGTAATGTCCTGGATCTTTGCCTAGTCATTGGTCACTGGTGAGTGAGACCTTCCCTTTCACTCCTTGCCACTATGAAAAGATGTGCCCCCCGGTAGCCTCCTGTGACTGCTCTCACACAGAAAAAGGGTGTTTCTAGATGTCATTCAGTTAAGGCTTTGGAGCATCCTGGATTAAGGGTTCACCTGAAATGCAATGAGAAGTCTTTGCAAGAGAATATAAGGGGAAACAGATAAACCGGACGTGGTGGTGCACACCTACAGTTCCAGCAGCTTGGGAGGCTGAGGCAGGAGGATCCCAAGTTCAAAGTCAGACTCAGAAATTTAGTGAGGCTCCAAGCAACTTAGTGAGACCCTGTCTCAAAAAAAAATAAAAAGTGGGCTGCGATGTGGCTCAGTGGTTAAGGTCCCCTGGATTCGTTCCTCATAAAAAGAAAAATTTTAAAAAAGACAAAAGGTAGAGGCCATGTGGAGATGAGGTTTGCAGGGAGGCCACCAAAGCTAAGGAATGCCAGGAGCCACCAGAAGGAGCAAGGAAGGATTTTGCCTTGGAGCCTCTGGAGAGACTGCTCCTACCCACACCTTGATTTCAGACTGCTGACCTCCAGAAGGCAGCAAGTCTTTGTTGTTTGAAGCTACTTAGTTCATAGCAATTTGTTACAACAGCCTTTGAAAACAAATACCTGCCTATTGTGAAACCAAGAGCATCTTTGCTGGGTCTCCTCCCATCTCACACAAATGCTTGTTGAAATTTTTAACAGTAAAATCTTTCCTTGATTTACAAGGAATTTGTATTTCTGGGAAATATACTCTTTTATAAGACTTATTTTAAAACATAATATGATTTTATGTCATTAAATAAAGTACCAGACCTGGGTAATTATAATCAGGTTTTTCATTGAGAAATCATGGGAGGTCCAGGACACTTCTGCTTTACAAAGACTTCCTGGCACCTGCCAGGGGCTCTAGCATTCCTGCTTCCTGCCATGGCTGCCAGCCCTGCCCTCTCCCAGTCATCCTGATAAGCAGTAATGCCCCCTCCGATTTCCAAACTTACGCCTGGCGCTAAGCCATCTGATAACCACTGGGTGAAATACCCTCTGAGGTCCCCCCATTGCCTTATGCTGAACCCCACGGGAGCTCCCCTTCCCTCATGGAGTACAGACATATCACTGCCTATCCGTGTCAATCAACACAAAGCAGCTGCCCAGGGAGCAAACATCTGGGGCTGGACCTGGAATCCAGGGAGGCCATGCGTGCATGTAGCCAACCAGAGAGAGTCAGCACCCCGATCTTGTACACAGGGCTGCTTAGGTGAGCTACCACGCCCCTCATGGTAGTGACACTGTATTGAACAAGCAACAAAAGACCATCTGAGAGGTCTTCATTACATCATCGTGATATATAACAAAAATAAGATGCATCCAACCCAAACACAGCCACCTATGGAGAGAACATGACGTGGACACATGTTTGACTGGGCGGCCACGTTGGAGGAATCCAGATTGCCCCATGGCGTGTGGCATTGTCAGGAGTGACTGATTCCGGGCAGCGCCAGGAAGCTGGGTGGAGAGCAGAGGCTGGAGCAGTGGACAGTGTTGGAGTCTGGCCCACCTGGGCGGTCCCTTTGCTCAGGTCTGGGAATGCAGACAAGCTCTTGAGCTGCTTTCCTAAAATGAGGGTGATGTCATTGACCGACCCACTGAGGCTGCTAGGTGAGCAGTCGGGACAACGCACACAGGAGCCTTGTGACAGTTCTGTCCTCTCCTACCGGTGGCACTTCTCCTCAGAAAGGCCAAGCAAGGGGAGCAGAACAGCAAATCAGAACAGCCCAGACCTGGGCAGCAGGGCAGGTTGTCGGAGAGAGGGAAGGGAAGAGGGGGAAACTGAGAACCTCTTCGTGTCTGAACTGAATTCCTGTTGTGTGGACCCAGAATCAAGTTGAGCCAGCGCAGCAAGGAGGAAGGGGACAGAGCTTTTCTAGTCCAGCTCTGGGGTGGAAAGAAGCTGGGAAGAAATGAAGAATGTCTCCTGGGGGTCCCTTACAGCTGTGGGGCACCTGAGGAGCTTCACCCCAGTCTGCTTGAAGGCAGAGAGCCCCTCAGGAATCCTCTCTACTGAAGATGGATCTAGAAGCCCAAAGCTCATCCCAGCCACAGCCTTCAGAAAATAAAGGGGCCAGGGTCAGCAGCACCCATTGATTAAACCACAAGACTCATGGAGCACCTTCTAGGTGCACTGTCTTCCCCCCAAGGGGGCAGCCACCATGTCACCATGTGACTTATAGATTTCCACTGACTTCCACTCAGTGACTGGAGACAGCCTGAGGTTTGCAGTAGGACAAGCTAAGCCCTTCCTTCTGCCCTCTTCCAAACCCAGTCCCAAGGGAGTGCACGGGTGCCACGTGTCCCTGCATGCTACAGTCCCCTTACTGGGCCTTGTCACACCCTGGAGACATCACGCCGCCATGTGCCCTTTTGCAAGTTCTTTCTGTCTGCTTCAGTTCTTTTTATATTGGTCATCAAGCAGATCCAAATCAAATATCACCATCAGTGTCAGTGCCCGTCCCAGCAACCACCAGCAGAACTGGGTCCTTCTAGGGGGCTGGAGTGGTGGCTCAGTGGTAGAGCACTTGCCTGGGATGTGCAAGGACCTGGGTTTGAAACCCAGCAGCACAAATACAACTAAATGTCAGAAAAAGAAAAACCAGAAGAAATAAAAGTTAACACTTTCTCTCTCTCTCTCTCTCTCTCTCTCTGTCTCTCTCTCTCTCTCTGTCTCTCTTCTTCTTTAGAAGAAGGAAAAGGAGGAGGAGAAGAAGGAGAAGGGGAAGGGGAAAGGGAAGGAGGAAGAGGAGGAGGAGGGGAAGGAGAAGTGGAAGGGTAAGAAGGAGGAGAAGGAAAAGTGGAAGGGGAAGGA
>PVKS010049833.1:0-11823 GCA_004027875.1 Aplodontia rufa
CCAAAAACCAGGTAAGGGTGGTCCTGAGTGCAGCCAGCACATCCCAAAACCAGGTAAGGGTGGTCCTGAGTGCAGCCAGCACATCCCAAAAACCAGGTAAGGGTGGTCCTGAGTGCAGCCAGCACATCCCAAAAACCAGGTAAGGGTGGTCCTGAGTGCAGCCAGCACATCCCAAAACCAGGTAAGGGTGGTCCTGACACCCTCAAAAGAAAAACCACAAAGGAAAAAGCTATGGAGCTTCAGGGTAAAGACCCAAGAGGCCACGCTGGGGGGAGGAGGAAAACCCTCTCTAGAGGCTCAGGGTGAAGACCCAGGAGACCATGCTGGGGGGAGGAGGAAAACCCTCTCTAGAGGCTCAGAGTCAAGACCCAGGAGACCACGATAGGGGGAGGAGGAAAACCCTCTCTAGAGGCTCAGGGTCAAGACCCAGGAGACCACGCTGGGGGGAGGAGGAAAACCCTCTCTAGAGGCTCAGAGTCAAGACCCAGGAGACCACGATAGGGGGAGGAGGAAAACCCTCTCTAGAGGCTCAGGGTCAAGACCCAGGGACCACGCAGGGTCATAGACAGAATCCAAACAGGCAAAAGGACGAACTTCAGAAGGAGCACTGTGACAGGTGGGACAGATGCCTCTACCATAGGGAAGCCAGAGGCCACATGCTCATGGTGAGAGGTGATAGGATTCAGGGGCTCTGTGGCCTGGGGGACATGGGTGTGCCGTGCACCTGGCCCTGAGCAGGAAGGAAGCACATGAGGGGCAGAAGGCCGAGGGCTGCATGAGGACCTTTTGCACACAGGTCTCTGGGGAGCCTGCTCTCACCCGGAGAGCATTCACGCATCCCGCTGTGCACAAGTCGAGCACGAGCACACTGCTGCTGTGAAGTCAGAATCAACCCAGGGACACGGCTGGGCAGGAGGGCATCAGCCACACCCACACAGGCCAGAGTTGTGGGCTGGTTTGCAGCTGAGGCACAGAAATGCTGCTGGTGTTTAAGATGTTGGTTTCCTGAACTTCAGCAAGGCTGGCCTGCCCATTGGGTCTCATGGCTTTTCGGAGAAGTCTTTAGGGCTCTCTGTAAGTAAGATCAGGGTGGCCAGCAGGATGGTAAGTCTCCTCCTGCTGACTTGGAAGCCCTTTCTTTCTCCTGTCACTTGCCCTGGCCGGGCCATGGGGCCAGAGTCTGAGCCTCCATTTGCATGTTTGTGAAACAGGTAAACCGTGGTGGACATGAGGACTGAGGTGTTGCCCAGTGCCTGACGCAGCAGAGTGCAGCACCCTCCAGCTCTCCTGGACCTGCTAGAGAGCGAAAGGAGAGGCCTCAGGGCTCACAGATGAGCAGTGACACAGCACCACTCATCCTGGTGGGCAGGTGCTGGGAGTCGCAGGCAGGGTCTGTCTGTACCTCTATGGAAATGCACTGGACTGAGTCCCTGTGACACCCATGGGTGGTGGCACCATCATCCACCATGGTCAGGTGAGACCCTTGCTGCCTGGACCTGCCTGGCAGGCCTGACCCCGGGACCCCTGTGCTCTGTGCCTCTGGCTGCAGCCTGGTTTTGCTCCGGACGGCAGGTAGAACCCTGATCCTGTCACGATTCTGCAGGACTGGGCCCTGCTTGGCACTCCTCTTCCCACAGAAAAACGTCCTGCCCTAGCATTTCTCAGAATACTCCAAACAGGATCTAGACTCCTAGGGTGAACCTCACCCCTGTGCTAAGAGGGACCCGTCATGGGGGACAGCATGCCCCAGGAGCACCAAAGTCAGATTGCTGAGCAAAGCTTTCGCTCAGGTGCCTGGTAGAGTCTAACAGTCCGGCCACAGCCTCTGCTGGGTGACGATGGGACAGGATGCAGCCACCAGTCTAAAATGGCTTGGTGAGGTCACTGAGTCACTGTAGGTAATTAATTACCTTAGGGCACCTGCCAAGCAGCCTTCCCTGCAACACAGAGCCAGGGAAGGGATGGGCTGAGGATGGTGAGGCCAGGTGAGGCCTCAGGAACAGCCCTTCTGTGGTTCTCTCCCATGCTGGGCACGCAGTGGATCTGCAGACCAGCAGGTCGGTGCCCATGGCTCTGCCCTCACACTGTGTGGACACTGGCAGCCATGGGGCGGGGGTACAGGGTAGTAGCAGCCATGACCCTTCCACGGCTGTGAAGGTCACCTCATGTCCACTTCCTCGTGTGGCCTGCTGTTGCCATCTGCACTGCAGAGGGCGCAGGACCCATGGTGAGGAGGGCGGGGCTGTGTGCAGGGTGCACAGGGCATCAAGCCACAGAAACGCTCCCAAGCCTGCTGCTCATCATCTGAAAGAGGATGCCTGGCTTGCTCAACCCACACCAGTGAGACCGGGCATGAGAAAGGCCATGCGCATTTATCCAAGCCTGCCCGAGCAATTCTGTACCTGCTGAAAACACGGGAGCCCTGGTCCTGTGGTGGGGTCCAGCCCACCTTGCTGCTGCTCCTCACGGGTCCTGGGTGTGCCCACGAATCACAGTGGAGAGGTTTACCCACTGCTGGGATGCAGGGCAGCAGCGCTGACACAAAGCAAGGCTCAGGAGGCACCTACCTGGCCTAGCTCCTCATTCAGGTCGGACGTGTTGACCAGAGGCCCCTCCCCAGTCTCCTCGTCAAACATGTCCTGGTCCCAGGTGATGAAATAGGAGCCGAGGAACTTCTGCATCTCCACGGTGACATACATGGACACAGGGATGATGTAGTTAAAGAGGACCATGAAGGCCAGGAAGTCCGTGAAGGCCCTGAGGAACTGAGCACATGGCCATGTCAGCACTGGGACAGAGCAAGCGTGGAGCCTCACGCTGGGCACAGTGCTGCTTGCACACCCTGTGGCTCAAAGTCCAAAGGCGAGGGCCAGCAGGTGACAGAGCCACACAGCAGTCATGCCCTGACCCAGGCCAGGGGACCAGCTGCAAGGTGGGCAGCCAGGGGTAGACAAAGTCACCTGTTAGCACAAGCACTCCAGCAGGGACACGGCACTGCATGGGTCTGATAAAGACTCCTGACGAACCACAGAACCTACCCAGAGCTGTCCCACCAGCAGCTTGTGAAAATGACTTTTCTGTACAGTTTCTCTGTCTTTGAAGCCAGGTTAATTTTAGGGAGGACAGGCTGATGCACACAGCAAAGACAGGACACTGGGTGTGTATATGGCCCCGCTTTCCCTCAGCATACACGGATCCAGGTTTGCACACGGCCCTGCTCTGCCCTCAGTACACACGGGTCTGGGCTGGCACAGGGGTCCGGGTTTGCACACGGCCCTGCTCTGCCCTCAGTGCACATGGGTCTGGGCTGGCACAGGGGTCCAGGTTTACACATGGCCCTGCTCTGCCTTCAGTGCACATGGGTCTGGGCTGGCATAAGAGTCTGGGTTTGCACACAGGCCTGCTCTAGAGTCTGACCCCCTCTCTCCCTGCGCTCATCACAACACATGCCATCTAACCCCAAGCCCCTGGTGAGGGGGCTTGAGCGCCCTATAAGCACAGGACTCTGGGCTGGGTCTGAGGCACTAAGGGCTTTGGGCATAGTCCTGAACACTTCCAGTGGGGACCAACGCCCTTTCCGGTGTGCTTCCCCCACTTGAGGATCACAGGAGTGGCTGGGGCTGCTGACACAAGGGTCAAAGCTCCCTCCAGCAAGGCTCCCTCCTGCCCACAGCGAATTCAACTCCACCACTTTCTGGCACTGCCTCTTGGAAACAGGCCTAAGGTCCCTGCTTCATACCAGATTTCTCTGCCTCTCCGACTCCGTCTTCTGGTTGTACCATGGCTCATCTCGGAAGGGCTCGCTCTGCCACACATACTTCAGCACCGTGTTTATCAGCGCCTTGCTGACCAGGATGCAGAGGTAGACAATGAGGAACACATTCATCGACCTGCAAGAGCGGACGGCCACTGTCACTCAGGTCCCGTCCTCTCCCACAGGCTGCAGGACAAGTGCTGAGAAGTGTGGATGGTAAGGCAGTGCCCGGCTGGCCCACAACAGCACGTCATCCACAGCTGCCTGCACTGAGGGTCACCACACAGAGTCCCAGAGGCTGTGAGGCCAAGCTGGGGGAAGGAAGATCTCGGCAGCAGGACAGCAGCAGGCGTGACGCCCCTCGGGCAGGAGGTGGCACAACCTGTCCCCCTGCCACTAAGCAGCAATGAATGTGTTCAAGATTCAGGGGCTGTCCCTGTGGAGGATGGAGGGTGGGGTGACTGACGACTGCCGGCAGGAAGAGGCCCAGCCTCAGCAAGGTCTTGCTGATCTGGGAGGGCTGTTCCCAGTGCCTATGGTGAACTTCAGAAACCCAATGAGACACGCAGGAATCTGGGGGCAAAAGGTCCTTGCCTGTAGCAAGCCCATCTCTGTTCTGCTTGATGCAGCCATGGAGGATGGAGACCAATGCATTTGGAGACCACCTGGCTGTCCACTCCAGGCAAGGTCAGCTTTAGCAAAGGGCAAAGAAAGCGAAACCCCAGGCCACATTCTCTTGCAGATTCACTATCTTCTTGACTTCACCGTTCAAGGATGACCCTTCCCTCTAAGGGCTTCCTTAGTAAAACCACATCAGAACACACATAGCTTCCACCATGGGCTGGAACTAACTGACGGTGACCCTGTCTGGAGGTTTCTCTCACTGGGAGAGGAGCCGCAGGGCACGTGCACCCTACTCGGGAGCCGGAACCTTGGGGTGTGGCTAAGAGGCAGCGCATCCGTGGGGAGTTGGGGATTAGAGTGTGGCCATTTAACTCGCCGTGGAACGAGCAAGCCCAGTCGAGTGGTCAGCTGCGACTGCTCGCACATTGCCTCTAGATGCCTCGGAAGGAGTGAGGCCGAGAGGACAGTGGCACCTCCAGGGCTAACCCTGGAACCACCTCACCCTCTCCCTGCCACTCACTTCTCCACCGCGGATCGCTTCTGTGACTTAGACTGATAGTTCAAGGCCATCTTGGTCTCCATGCCTGTGTAGATCGCCACACCTGAAAGCAGAAGGATAACTGTGACGTCCACATGCAGATGTACCTGCCCACGCGAGCCACGTGACACAGCGGGGACGGACTTTTGGGATGGATGTCGTGCTTCAAATCATGCTGGGCAAGGGCTGTTCCTGGGTCACCTGGAGTTTTCCAAGACTGTTTTACGGTTCATATTTAATGCTAGGTGAAAAGTTCAGATTTTAGTCTTGGGTGAATAGCAACTTTCATTTCTGGTTTTCTGACAGCTGTGCATGCTGGCATATTTAAAAAGCTGTCTCAATTAAACAGGAAACAGCCTGCCAGAAACAGGAAGAAGTAGCAGAGACATGCAGGCTCACAGGGCACTCCCTGCAGACCTGTAGTGAATCCCTCTACGGAGACGACTTTGCTTGAGTCACCAGCCATAGGAGCCTGGTAAGCAAACTGTGTCCCTCATGCTGCCCTATGGGCTGCGGCTACTGTCAGTGCTGCTTCCCGCGTGAGGCAGAACTGTTACTGCCTAAGGACACAGTGCTCGAGGCACAGTGGGCTTCAGCCCTGAGAGACCTTATGTTCAGAAGCTGCGACTGACAATCACTAGCTACGATATTTACCAAAGATCTTCTCGGTGTTCTTGAGCGTAGCGCCTCTGAGCAGCAAGTTTTCTGATCCCAGTGGTCTGCGGAGACAAGGACAGGTGCAGTGGGTGAAGGCAAGCACCAGGCCCGCGTCCCTTCCAGAGATGGTGGAAATGAACCCAGACCTGTATTCAGATCCCTAGAGCTGGCCGGGTCCCAGAGGAAGTGTGGCCACTGGACCCTTAGAGCTGGATGGGTCCCAGAGGAAGTGTGGCCGCTGGGCCTTCCGCTGCCCTGGGTCTGCACACACAGGGATCTGGGGAAGGGGGATCCCAGGCCCCACCAGAGTCTGAAGGTTCCCATGGTGCTCCCGCAAGGAGCCTCGAGGCGGGTCTGTGGGTAGATCCTCACCAGTGCCACCAGCAGCACTGGGGACACGTCAGAAAAGCCACCTCAGACCTACTGCAGCAGAGGCCCTCTCCCACAGTCTCAAGTCTGAAGATAGCTGCTCTAGGGACCCCAGGATGTTCTGCAAAGGCCAAAGGTGCATGCTTTATTCACCTTTAGCTGTTTCCAGCACAGCTCATGAGCCCTAGGAGTCTCACTTGACGCAACAAGTTTTCACGATTAAGCCTGGGGCTCTGACCTCTGTGAGGCCTGCAAGTCAAGCTGCAGAGACTGCCAAGTGCAGGGAACCTGTGCCTGCCAGGGGCTGGGCAAGCAGCAGAGTGGGGCTGGAACCAGTCCTCAAAGAACAAGCGCTGCAGCCCATACTGGGGCAAGGGACCTGTCTTCGGGGGCTTCGTGTCAGTGGCTCCCGTTGAGGACAACGTCACCCAAGGGACCTGTAGCACACCTGCCCTCCGGGGCTTTTTGTCAGCGGCTCCTGTTGAGGATGTCACTCATTTCCTGAGCAGTGAGAAGAACTAAGAAGCAGACTTCAGGTTTACAAGTTTTGCCATTGACAACACCCTACTGATCCCTTCAGAGGGCAGAGGGAAAAAGTGGAAGTATTTGTGGAAGTTTGTTTATCAGCATGTTTCAGTTCCTCATACGCTGGAGGCTGAGAGCCTGAACGCTGCAGGCTTAACTGCATTCAGAGCACTTGGCCGACAGCTCAGAGTGCACCGGTGGGAGGTGCGGGAGGGAGGAGGCTGCGGGATGCCTCCCCTGCAGGGGCACCGTGCAGTGGGGTGCCCCGGCTGGCAGCTGGCAGCCTGCTGCCCTGTCTTGACAGCCACTAAAGACATGACTCCTGGGGCAGCACGGGGCTGTCAGCTTCTGTTAGCAGCACACTTGTGATAATTCATGTCACAAGTGGCCCACTTACAACAGGGCTCTGGGAAGTCTAAAAATAATTTACTTGAAAAAGTACTTTGCTTCTCCTTTGGAGGAAGGAAGAACCATCACTGAGTGGGCTGAGAAATGGGATGGATAGTGTGTGGTATCCAGATATTTTCTTCCAATCTACGTTTCCGACAGTTATGAGCATCTTTAGAACCTGAATATTAGAAAGTGTGCTGAATAGTGTGTTAAACAGCAAAACTGGAACTGGCATCAAAGGTCAGCACAGCCCTCTGTGGCCGCCTGGTAGTCAGGGCCTCAGCTCAAGGCCAGAGAAGTCTTCTGTCCATGCAGATCCGCCCACCAGTGCCACACCCAAACCAGTCTGCCTCCACTGCATTCAGGTACAAACTGATCCTCACACACAGACCGCAGGTCACGCTACAGAATAGAGGACTTGCCTTTGGCACGATGCTGCCTAGGAAAGCCAAAGCGAGGCCCCACAAACCCTGAGCAGCGCCTGCTGCCCGGCTGATGGGCAGTGATGAAAACACACGTCTCTGCAAACAGCTGCGTCCTCCCAGGGGTGAGGTCCAGGGGCCGCTGTCTCAGTAAATACTTTGTGGTTAATTTCCTACAGACTCCGTTCCTGCCTCTGGGCAAATCCTGTGTTTATTTTAAACACACAATATTAAAATATTGGTAATTTGGAGACTGCCTAAGTTGGAAGAAAGATCATTTCCCTAACAAAAGCAGTTCCTGGAAAAGGAGCAACTCCAAGACTCCCAGACGCCACTTTCCGAAGCTGCAAGCCTTCAAGCCTCACTGCAGAAAACTGCCAGACCTGGGAGGAACCAGGGAGAGCAGAGTGGGTGCCTCTGTGGGGC
Organism: Aplodontia rufa; assembly: GCA_004027875.1. Taxonomy (NCBI): domain Eukaryota; kingdom Metazoa; phylum Chordata; class Mammalia; order Rodentia; family Aplodontiidae; genus Aplodontia; species Aplodontia rufa. Next base: position 7,706 of record PVKS010049833.1, read on the forward strand.
GGAATCCTACCATGGAACCTGCGATCAGAGATCGGGAAGTCATGGAGGCGAGAATGAGATCCCAGGTAAGGGCAGGTGGCAACAGCCGCGTCCAGACTCACCTCACCACGGGGTCACTCAGATCACTGTACACGTTGATGCGGCCCACAAACCTGCAAAGAAGAGCCTGGTCACAGTGCCGCCATGGCCAACGGCTGGCCTGCCTCCATAGCGGGCTCACACCTTGCTTTCTGTTCTTCCTGCCCCAGGGTCAGCTTACAAATCACCTCCTCAAGATAGACTGGGACTTCCTCAACACACACAGCTCCACGAAGCCTCTCTAAACATCGCATCAAAAGCCACGGAGGGGAGCGTCGAGCGTACCCTGGCCACCCCGCCCACCTCCCACTGCCTTACTTGTACAGGTCGGGCTGCGGCTGCTCACACTCGATGGTGGCATGTAGCCGGTCGACGTCCTCCTCGGTGTGGAAGCCCTTGGTGTCCTGGACCGCGTAGTGAGTCTGCAGGGTGACAGGGGCACTAGCTCACCACCAAGCCTCCCCGTCACCCTGGCGTCCACCCCAGGGCAGCCTCAGCTTGTGCTTCCGGTGCACACATATGAGCCTGACTACAGGACCTGGCACCAGGGAAGATGAACGAGGAAGAGCCTGTGAACGCTGAAGGCCGTGCAGAGAGCGGGCACTGTGCTCCCCACCTACGAGGAGCCAGGAAGTCCAGCTCTCTGACTCTTACAGGGCTGGGATTCCTCGGAACAGGACTAATTCTTCTGTCCCAGTCGCAGCTGTCAGTCAGGAATCAGAGCCAGCACCACAACATCGCTTCTCCTCTCTACAGCAGCCCGTGTCTCCCAGGGAGCTGCCAGAGGCTGCCCGACTCTGCCACTGCTGCCTTTGCCCATCACTCCTGGGCTAGCTTCTGAGGGCCATTTGGCAGCTGCACCAGAGGTCCACTCAAGTCCAAGTCATGTCACAGGAGGCCATAGGCCTGCCTCACGCTTCCCATGCAGCAGGACCACTTGGCCGAGAACTGCGTTCCTGAGGGGAACCCAGGTGATGCCCAGGCTGCAGCCCAGGGCTATGTAGTAGCACCCACTGGCTTAGACAGCAGCTGTGAACAGAGACAGCAGGTGTGGGGCTGCACCAGCTATGTCCTCAAGAGTCTGGGGAGGCAACGACATCACCGCGTCTCCTCTTACATGTTCTCTTAGGCACTGGGCAGCTAGAACAGGCCGTGGATGGGGGCAGAGAGCTATCAGTACCACCTGTGCACTTCTCTACTCATGGCTTCACAGGAGCCCCTGAAAGGCAGGTCTGTCCCCACTTCACAGATGTGAAAAGGCCACACAAGGTCCCCTGGACAGTGCAGGACTCCCCAGAGGTCAGCGGGGCCTCTTCACATCATACTCCGCTCTGGAGGAACGGGTTCACATGACCCCAGCCCCCTGAGTCAACCCAAAGGCACAGGAGTGACTTCAGAGAACAATTAAAATGCAAAGTGCAGAGGCTGCAGTGGTGGCTTGGTGGTTATGGCACTTGCCCGGCATGTGCAAGTACACGGGTTCAAACCCCAGCACCCACGTACACAGCTAAGTGTCAGAGCAATGAGCAATGAACGCCATGTGAAAAAGTCAATAAAAATTGATTCTCTCTGTCTCTCTCTCACACTGTCCTTCTCTCTTAAAAAAAAAAAAAGGGCAAAGGCAGAGTTGGGCTGCTCAGCTACGTTGCCCCTTCCTCCCGGGAAGGGCCTCAGCAACAGTGCGCCCCCGTAGAGCCACACGCCCAGGCCTGTAGCAGCTGCTTAGATGCTGGGCCGTCTCCATCCTGACCAGCATGTGCCTCCCGGGGACAGGTCCCCTCGGCAGCCCTGCCAACAGAGTGTGAGGGGCTCACGAGGTCTCAGGCGGGAGGACCTGACCCCTCCCAGGCCTACAGCAGAGCCCTGCGTGATCCAGGGACATCCACTGCCATGCACTGGCATGAATGGCAGAACACTGACGCACGTGGACTACTCTGTAACTGCTGAAGGTCCACGGATCTCATGCATGATACTGAGGACGACCACTGAAGGCTGGCATTGTCCCTGGATGATCTTGTAAGGGAGAGGTCCCCATCCTGAAGCAGAACTGCCCAGAGGTGCTGCGCCGCATCAGTCCTGGAGCTGTAGCTTTGGCAGCCCAGTCTGAGAAGCGGTTGGATCTGCAGAGCTAGGTCTGCTTGCACAAGATCTTTGGAAACTTCTAGACTTTTTAAGTAAGAAAACCCCGAGAATTGACAGTGCCCTATGTGTTCTGGTTATTAAATATTGTAGCATCAATCACCAGGACAGAATTCTACACTGAGTGCAACAGGTTAGCTACAGCTTCAGAGGGTGCCTGTCAGTATGCTAATTAGCTACAGCCTCAGAGGATACCTGAATGTTAATTAGCTACAGCTTCAGAGGGTGCCTGTCAGTATGTTAAGTAGCTACAGCTTCAGAGGGTGCCTGAATGTTAATTAGCTACACCTTCAGAGAACTGTTGTAAGTATGCTAATTAGTTATGGTTTCAGAGGATATCTGTGAGTACCTTACTTAGCTACAGTCTCAGAGAATGCTTGTATGTTCTGAAGTAGCTCAGGCAAATATCTCCATTGTGCATTTTCACACAATTCTAGGCGAGCAAAGACAGTGATTTTGACCAGTAAAGTAAAAATCTTTAACATTCAGACTGTTCAGAGAACCCTGAACTCAGCAAACCAGCTGAATGACCCAGGCTGTCATGCAAGTCACTTCTGCCACCTAAGGCAGCTGGCTGCACAGACACTAAGGTGGAGGAAAGAAAGGGGAAACTGGGAAAACCAAAAGGGGGGCTCCAGGTGGCCTTGCACCATGAGGACACCAACTGCCAGTCAGGTTTGGATGCCAGGGCCACCTGGGGACACTGAATGCCACAGCTGGGCAAGGACACCAGGGCCCAGGTGCATCTCAACACAGGGACACCAACTGCCACAGCCAGACCAGGACACCAGGGCCCAGGTGCATACTTTATGGCTTGACTCCCCATCCAAGCTGGCAGTGGTGACGTGGCAGGTCCCATCCCCACGGTTGCTGGAGAGGAAGATCAAGTCACAGGGAAAGGTCTCATCCTCCTTGACCATGACGATGTCCCCAACCTGGAGGGAAAGGGAAGGATGGTTGGCTGGTGGCTGGCCAGAGCTGAGCCTGTGATGTTGCCCCAGACAGGAATTCCTTTGCTACAATCAGCCTATTTCAGACACATTTATAGATCAAAGATGTCATTTAAAAACAAGTGCCCGCTCACCAGTCAGATTGGCAAAAATGAAGAAAATAAACAATAATAGATGCTGGAGGGGTTGTGGACAGACAGGCACACTAGCACACTGCTGGTGGAACCACAGACTGGTACAGCCCCTCTGGAAAGCAGTGTAGAGAATCCTCAAAAAACTAGGGATGAGCCCACCATATGATCCTGCTATTCCTCTCCTGGGTATTTTTCCAGGGGATTTAGAATCAGCACACTACAGTGACACAGCAATATCTATGTTCATAGTGGCTTACTTTACAATAGCTAAATCATGGAAACAACCCAGATGTCCCTCAGTGGATGAATGGATCCAAAAACTGTGGTACATATATACTATGGAATTTTATTCAGCAATTAGAAAAAATGATATTGCAGCCTTTGAAGGTAAATGGATGGCAATGGAAGAAATTATGCTGAGTGAAATCAGCATAACCCAGAGAACCAAGGGTCAAATGTCTTCACTCATCCATGGAGCCTGTAGCTAGACCCTGGCCATGGAGAAAGGAGGTCTAGTATCATGTTGTAAACCCAGATAAGGTGTAATGTCATACAACCTAAGGCATCTGTAGAGATGTACTGGGAACTGGGGAAGGGATAACGGTGGGTAATGGGGGGAGGGTCTCTTGGGGGTAAATCTAATTTTCAGAATTTATATCTATGTTATATTATTTCATTAGAAGCTTTGATTGTTCAACAAATAAATAAATAAAAAAGTAAAATGAATAAATAAAAACAAGTGCCCGCGGTGGGGGACCAACAGGCACACACACCTGGAATGAAGCTAACAGCCACGCTGGACGTTGACACGGGGCCT
>PVKS010049834.1:0-11795 GCA_004027875.1 Aplodontia rufa
CAACAATCAAACTTGAAGGAAAATGAAATAAAATGGGAGTTATTCATGTATAAGGCAAATTTCAGTCTTTTGAGTATACATGTTGAGTGATTTCTGTAAGCTAACAAGTATCAGGAAATTCTGACTCATGGGTTGCCTCAAGTTATTTCATAGCAAAACTCAAAATGAAATAGCTTTATTGCACTTTTTGCTTTCAAGACCATGCAGTAATATTTTACATTGAGAACTGCTATAAAAATAATACCTGTGTCACAAATCCAGAAATGTAATAGGAAGAAAGATGAACTGAAGTCACCCTTAAGCAGCAGTTGCCTGATATTGCTACATTTGCTTTCCAGAAATATTCATAGAACACAGTTGATGTTGGATCGATCAAGATTATTGTGCTTGAAGACAAGTGGAGAGAGAGAATGTGAAACATAATGAATAACTTTCTGTTTCTAAATGCAAGCACAGGTCTGATGTCTTACAATTCTTTGAGTGGTCATGTAGTAGCCTTTTCAAACTTTATGATAAACAACCTCACAGTTGGGCAATAATATTGCAATGCGGAAAAATACCAAAACATTTAAAAAACAAAGCCCATTTTTCAAATTTCGAATCTTGAATTTTTTTATCCCTTTTAAATTTAGTTTACCTTTCACATGTTAAAGCCATTTAAAGAAAGACAGCAGCTGTAAAAATTATTGTAATGACTTGAAAAGCTACGTACAATATTAGTTGATTTGAGATCGAGAAAATTTTATAATATCACATATGTAAACATTTAAAAGTATTCTCTTATTCTACCATTGGAACATTATTTGACCTTGGCCATGTCACTTGATGTTTCTTAAATGAATTTATCACTATGCAATTAGCTCAATAGTATTAATAACCAATCCAAGAATGATATGAAGAATGAATATTGAATTATATAAAATTCATTTAAAAATAAGTGGTTTAAATAAAAGTCACATACTATGGGATTATCATAATAAGTTCAACTAAGGCAAATTCAAATTTTATATATGTAACATACTATGACTTTAAACTTTTTCGTTTCTTTTAAATATATTTAAAGAATAAATGCTTATAGTTAGTGACTTTTGTTATCTCTTACTCTCTGTAGCCAAGGTTATTAAAGGCAACTTTTACTAGAAAAAGGTGAAAATATACCCTTTTCTCATTCTCTGAGTTCATTATTCTGAATGCTGTTTTATCAATATAATTCTGATATATCACGGGAAGATTCTATTGCTTTAGAGATGCCTTATACTATTGAAATCCTTCAGTGGATGTTCCCAATCTTCTAGAATGCTGAGTGAACGTTGACCTATAACATAATATATTAATTGTTACATCAATTTTGATTCAAAAGTGGTTGTTCGGTGAGAACACTGAGAGGAATGAAAGAAGTTTCAAGGGACATTGACCATGAATCTTTCATCTATATATAAATTTTTGTACCATCTCATTTATTCAGTTAACGAATATTCATTAAGTACTTCTACAAATTCCCTCTGTTTTGAGTGTTCAGGATACATCAGCAGACATATTTGACAAATGTTTAACGTGTCCGTAACATTCATTTTTACTTCCTGTCAAAAGAAGCCATCAAATAAATCACTTCCTAAGGAATTTATACAGTATATCCACCACTTATAAATGCTACCTAGAGGAAACCTAAAACAGAAATGCAATTTGGGAATATGAATGGTCTGGGGAGGAGGGAAGGTTGGAAATGTAAGAAACATGGTCAAGACAGCTTTGATGATAATATGTCCTTTGAGCACCGTTAATGTAAATAAAGACATTAGCAATAAGGTATTCTGATATAAAAGTCTTCTGATAAATGGAGGTGCCCAACATAAAAGTCCTTAAACTTGGGGTATAACTGCTGCATTGAAGGTAGAGCAAACAAATCAGAGCAGCTGGAGCAGGGGCAGGGCCAAGACAGGAGATCAGCCAAGGACTGGTTTGGTCCACTTAGGACCTGGTTAGGCGTTGTAAGGATTTTGCCTTTTAAACTTAGAAAGCTGGAAAAACACTGTAGATTTCTGAGCAATTGTAGATCTTAGACGCTGCTGCTGTCTTGGGAATCATTATAGGGTGACAGTGAAATAATCTATGCTAAAGATAATAGCTTAGTACAAGCCAATACAACTAGATATGATGAGGAGGGAAGGGTTTCTTGATACAATGCAGATAAAATAATTTCTTAATGAAATGGATACAAGATATGACAAAGACAGTGATCAAGAATTATGCCAAATATTATCCTAAATAATTGGAAGGGTGGAACTACATCAGGTGAGACAGGCCAGTATGTACTTGGGGCAATCCTGTGTTAGACTCTCTGAAATTCCTGAGTTTTTAGAGTAACATGCTCCAGAAAAAAATTGTGGCACAACATCACCAGATATCAGACTAATGACATGGTATGAAGGGTATTTATTTTAAATTTATTTCCATACAAAAAAAATCTTAATGCAAAGAAAGTCAAGTAGGCGAAATAATGAAGGAAGGTAAAGAGAGGGCAAGATAGAAAATTTTGAAGAAATGGAATGATGGTATTAGAGAAACCAGAGTCAACCCTGCCTCTGCCAGTCGTGACAATACTGCATGTATTTTTAGTTTTAGAGAATAAGAAAATACCTTAATTACAACTATACTTCAACAGGTTCACAGAAATTACATTTTTGGAACATGTAGACTTATAACATTTGTAGAATTTCAACTTTCTCAATAATCAGAGTGTGTAGGGGTGGAATCAAGCAGACTATAACTTTAAAAAATTATCAACATTTTGTAAATGAATTCATGTGCAAACAAATGTACTGTTGTCTTTTGTTAAATTTGAACGCCAGTACTATGTAGAACAGTCTCTCATTTTATCCCTCCACTAAAAGTGTGAATTTATTTTTTTCTTCTGTGCTACCAGAGATTTTGAATCAAGTGAAATAAGAAAAGCAGTGTTGTCAGGAAGAAATGCATAGATGTGAGCTATTTGTAAGATTATATTTGATATTGTTACTTTATGGAGGTTGGCCAAAATCTAACAATAGCTATTTCTCAATCACACAAAAATTGTGTAAATGTTGTGAAACCAATTGCATTTAAGTTATTTATATACTACCCATATTTTAAAATTCCCAACTAAAAGCTGTGAAGATCTTCTAAATCTGCATCATATTTCTATCCTACGAAACCTCGCCATCTTTCTAAATAAATTACATGTATATGTCACATGTTTTTATTTGTTTATTTTAAAATCCATGAGACAACTTTTACATGAAAAGCTTTTCTTGGGGGACTGAAGTGGTGGCTCAGTGGTTATGGTGCTTGCCTACCATGTGCAAACACACGGGTTCAAACTCCAGCAGTATGTACACAACCAAGTATCCAAGCAACAAAAGCCACATGAAAAACTGAATAAAAATTGAATCTGTCTTCACCTCTCTCTCTCTCTCTCTCTCTGTCTCTCTCTCCTAAAAAATATATATTTTTTCTTGGGCTGGCGCGGTTGCTCGGTGGTTACAGCACCTGCCTGGCATGGGTGAATATGCGGGTTCAAACCCCAGCACCATGTACACAACAAAGTGTTCAATAAAAATTAAAAACTAAATAAAATTGATTCTGTCTTTCTCTCTCTCACTGTCATTCTCTCTTTAAGAAACAAAAAGGTTTTCTCAAGGAAAAAAAGATTTTATTTGAAAAAACTGAATTTTAATTGAAGAGTGTAAATGAAAACATTACTGATGATTCAAATTTCAAGTACATCGAAATCATTCATAGGATTTCTTTTGAAACAGAAAAAATACTTAATGAAATGTCTCCATAATATCTCATTGGTCTTAACATAATCAGATTTGGCTATTTTAGATTATTTCATTCAAATAAAATATCAGGATGCTATATATTAGTTTAAAAAGTGGACTATTGATTTTTATATCAGCAACAATTTATTTCAATTCAACAAAGATTTAACTTACCTGCAGAACAATTGCTCCCATCGAAATGCATTACTCTAGCACCAACTTATTTATGTTTATAAAATTCCAGTTATCCTATTCTTTATAAAAGCAATAATTGTTTATCATCTTATTAATTTTAACTATTTTTATGTTATATGTTAGCTATTTCGACAGCAACTGTTGATTTCAGCATAATTATTTATTTATCCCTTAATGAAAACTTGCCTTCGGAAAATTTTCACATCCAGAATGCCTAATGCATACAAAATCTGCAATTATTAAAATTCTATTAATACTTTAGCTTGTAATTTAAAGTATGAATTAAGTACTCAATTCTCTCAGGAACAATAGATTCAGTAATTAAGAACTGAATTTTGTAATTATATTTTATAAGAACATTGTTCAAGTTATTAAGTAAAAAACAAAGTGTTTTACAGAAGGGAGAAGGACATTTCTTGTTGAAGTTTCCCTTCTGTAGTTTCATATTATTAAACAAGGCTATGTGGTTTATGCCAGAAAATACTCATTTCACTTGATATAATAAGATATTATGACTGTTTCACCAATGATAGCACATTGATAATATTTTTGTTTCTATATGACACATAGTAGTATGTCAAACTTAATACAATTATTTCAGTGGTATGATTACATAAAAAATACCTTCAAGTATAAAATGTATTAAATATCATTAGAATGTATTTGTATTCAACATTCTTTTCACATGGAGACAATATGAATAATTAGGGTTTGGAGATGGAATAATGAAATTCACCATTTAATATTAGCAGTTGTTATTAATTGAAGACAATTAAGAACTCTCTCCATTGGAGGAAATACTGAACAGAGACCTGAAGTACAGGAGGAATCAGAACACCCAGGGCAATTCACTGAGGGATTTGCCTGTGTTCAGGGATTTGCCTGGTTTACATCACTGAGAATGAACTTAGACATGGTCAAAGAAGTCTATAACCTACTGTCGTATTATAGAGTTTGGGCTTTGTTGCTATATATGAATCTGTAAGGTTATTTTAAGAAAGACTATATTATGAGGTTTTAATTTTGAAATGGTCTTTTGGGATGGCAAAGATGAGAAAATAGTTCAGTAAAAACTAAACCTAGCAAGGTACAGTTGCATAGTATTCCAGTATTACAGTTGTTCAAAACAAGGTATAGCTATACAATTTATGGATTTGTCTCTATCTATCCATCTCTTTGTATATCTATGTTAATGACTGCTGGTCTACAGATTCTAGAAAGCACATAAAGGAATAAGATGTGAAATAGAAAAAAGTGACCCTACCACAAAATTCTTTTTTTTCTTTCTTCTTTCTTTTTGTTTTCTTTCATTCTTTCTCTGTGTGTGAGAGTGTCAGTGTGTGCTTCTGGGGATTGATTTTATGTTCTCATGTATACGAAACATATGCTCTAACACTGAGCAGGTCAGTCTCTAGATTATTTCTTAACATTATAATATAGGTACTGAATTGCAGTAGTTGAACATATTTTTTTCTTATTTTTTAACTTCACAAAGCTGCAAAAACCGTAAGTTTTCAATAGAAACTATTATTAGAATTGTGCATTTCAAACTTTGTGCTCGGACATGTTCCATCCCAAAGCTGGACAGCAGCATTGAACTGCAGCTACCGGTCAGCTAATCAGGAGAATAAACAACTGATACTGTACATTGTAGTTTCTTGTTAAGATGTAATTTGCTGTTAGTGTGGTGAGTGCAGTTTTGACTTACAATGTTTTCTTTTTTTTACGAGAGAGAGAGAGAGACAGTGAGAGAGAGATAATTTTTTATTTAGTTTTTCATGTCTTTCATTGCTCCAAGACTTTGTTGTGTATGTGGTGCTGGTGTTTGAACATGCGTACTCATGTGTGCTAGGCAAATGCTGAAACCGCAGAGCCACAGCTCCAGCTCCAACAATATTTTAGATTTTTGATGGATTTATTGGGACATAACTCCACTATAATTCAAGATGCATATCTATAATACGTCTTTCCTTTTATGCATAATCACATGCATAAACATTTAAAATAGTCATTTTTCTATAGCCTAATTTATAAAAAATAATCTCATTTGTGTGTAAAATGTGAATGAGAAAGAAAAATAACTATTTTTTTGGTATCTTCTATTTTAAAAGAGAAGGACAATGAGAGAAAGATTTTTTTATTTAGCTTTACATGTGGCGTTCACTGCTGTGACACTGGGTTGTGTGTGTGATGCTGGGGTTTGAACACACATTCATACAAGCAAGTGCCATAACTGCTGGGCCACCGCTCCAGCCCCTCTTGGTATCTGCTGATACTTTCCTTCTAGTGTACTATATTATTGAAACTTGAACTTGTAACCTATAAGTTATTCCTATATACTGTATTCACACTTTCCCCAGGAATTCCAGTTGATTTCCAGAGGAAATGGCAAGTTCTCAGTGCAATCAGAAATAGATAGAATTGAGGACTGGAATTCTAGTAGAGAGTTAATGCGTCCTGATGGCAGGATATAAGAACTGATTTTCCAATTCTTAGCACACATTAAGAAGTCTGAGCAAAATTCTCTCGGATAACTCTCAGCAGTACATTGCTACCTGCTACTGAAGTATGTATAGTGTTTGTACCTGTATCACATCATGAGGCCCTCTTAATTCCTATTGGGATTATTCTGCATGGAATTAACATTCTATAATTTTGTTCAATAGTTGACAGAAGTAATCTGTAATATTTCATGTTGCCTTCTTGGTGCTGTTGGGTAACAGCAGTTAATTGGATGATCCAGTATTTTATCTACATGAAGTTTTCAAGTCCCTATTTGTTTATCCTGAGTAGGAAACAAAAAGAGCATGTGATCATTGGAGTTAGGCCAAAATAGATAGTGCTCCAAGACAGTTCTGTTAAAAGTGTTGATGTTACTTAGTTTTCTAAGCCTTATCTGTAAACTCATGTGATGGCATTGTCATTGCATTGTAGTATTATTTTGAGAATGAGATGACATAAATGTATGTAAAGTATATGGCAAGGAGTGGACACATAACAATAAGCACACCCTGCTTGACAAATGCTTACTGGCAAATCTTTTCTCTCTTGATATACAAAAGAACAATTTGGTCTTCTAGGAAGAAATAATTAAACATTGTGACACCAAGAATATTTAAAAATTAAAATTCCAAAATAAACAACAAAAACAATAGTAATAAAAACACAGTACAAAACTCAGATCAGATTTTTGAAAGGCATGGCAGGATATATCCTGAATGGTCAGTGGAAGATTCAGAAAGATGAGTGGCCTGTAAAGCTGGTTTTATTTTAACATGGAAATGTGCTTTTTTAATATGATGCTGGTTATGCAAAAATGCTGCGAGAATTAGTACATTAGAAGGTTGTTACAATTTTATAAAAGGTTGGGATGAAAAGATGAAGAAGGCTTTAAAACATTGAGAGGATAAATGAAGTACTGCTATTTGTGAAATAAAACAATGCATTGGGAATTAAATTTCTAGATCAATACTCCTTTCCCACCACTGCACATAACTGGGAACTGAAAATAAGAAGAGTGAGAGGGACAATGAGAACTTCTGGAAAGACAGCTTTCCTGGGAACAGAGATGGAAGATCGAAAAGACAGTTGAACAACAGTGGCAGCAGACTCCAAGAGGATAGAGCAAAGGAACAGTGTTCAAGCAATCATGGTATCCAAGGCGAATGACCACCTCCATGATGCTTACCAAATGCGGAGTTTATAAACTCATGAGTTTGGGTTTCACGGGATTTCAGCGCTATTGAAATTTTTCATTGACATTTCTGATTTATTTGTTATTCCAAAGATGTAGCTAAATGACAATTACCAGTGATTTTTCAGGTTAATTGATAAACAAAATTGCTAATACCACTGACTTAAGTATACTATTATATTCTGTTCTGTTTTTTTTTCTGTTTTCCTTTTTTTTTTTTAAAGATAGAGAGGGACAGTGAGAGAGACAGAAGGAGAAAAACAATTTTTTAAAAAATTTATTTATTCATGTGGCTTTCATTGCTCAGACACATTGCTAAGTACATGGTGCTGGGGTTCAAACCTGTGTCCTTGTGCATGCCAGGAAAATGCTGAATCACTGAGCCACCACTCCAGTCTCTGTTCTGTTTATCTTAAAGCAATAAATATTTGGGAAAGGATTGTCAGAATTCGAATCTTAGTATTCAATACTTAGAATACAAATCAAGTGTTGTTCGCTTAAATGAAGACATTTTGTCCTTGAAATACTTATGTAATTATCAGAACTTATTTTGAAAAGATATATGCTTCCAAGTTTGATGATCTGGAAGAAATGGATAAGTATCTTGCCATATACAACATTCTCAAATTAACACGGGAGGACACTGAAATTCTAAACCAACCAATCTCAAATAGTGAAATTGGAACAGTTATCAAAGGCCTTACAAAAAAGAAAAGCCCAGAACCTGATGGATTCTCAGCAGAGTTGCAGAAGAAATAACATCAATCCTTTGCAAGCTTTTCCATGAAATTGAAAGGATCAGAACCCTCCCAAGTACTTTTTATGAAGCAAATATAATCTTGAATTCAAAATCCAACAAAGACACATCCAGAAAACAGAACTACAGGCCAATTTCCCTTATGAACATAGACACAAAAATCCTTAATAAAATTCTAGCTATTTGGATCCAAAAATACTTAAAAAAGATAACACAGCATGATCAAGTGGGCTTCATTCCAGGAATGCAGGGTTGGTTCAACATATTCAAATCAATAAATGTAATTCACCACTTCAACAGAATTTTAAAAAATCATATCATTATCTCAATTGATGAAGAATAGGCTTTTGATAAAATTCAACACCCATTTATTCTCAAAACTCTGGAAGAGATAGGGATGAAAGGAAGATTTTTTTTTAAATTTTGTAAGAGCCATTTATTACAACACATACCCAATGTTATGCTTAATGGACAAAGGCTAAAAGCATTCCCACTGAATTCAGGAATAAGACAAGGATGTCCACTTTCACTGCTCTTATTCATTATAGTCCTTGAAACTTTAGCCAGAGCTATCATACAAGAGAAGGAAATCAAATGATTTTGAATTGGAAAAGAGGAAGTCAAGATATCTCTATTTGCTGATGACAAAATCCTATAACTAAAAGACCCTATAAACTCTACCAGAAGACTTCTAGGTCTCATAAATGATTTCAACAAAGTGGCTGGATATAAGATCAACACTCATAAATCATTAGCTTTCCTATACTCCAGCAACAATTCCACTGAAGAAGAAATGAGGAAGCCTGCTCCATTCACAATTTCCTCAAAAAGAATAAAATACTTTGGCATCAATCAAACAAAGGATATAAAGGACTGTTACAAAGAAAACTATGGAACATTAAAAAAATAAATTGCAGAAGACCTGAGTAGATGGGAAACATTGCATGTTCTTGGTTAGGCAGAATCAAAATAATCAAAATGGCCATTCTACTGAAAGCCCTATATAGATTCAATGCAATCCCTATGAAGTTACCAATGGCATTCTTCATAGATATAGAAAAAGCAATTCTCAAATTCATTTGAAATAACAAAAGACGCAGAATAGCAAAGTATTACTAAGCAAGAAAGAGGAAGCAGGAGGTGTCACAATTCCTGACCTAAAATTATACTAAAGGGTTATTAAAAAAAAAACCAGCATGGTATTGGTATCAAAAAAGAAATGAAGACCAATGGAACAGAATAGAAGATATCAAGACAAACCATCAAATTTTTAACCATCTGATATTTGACAAAGGGGAAAAAAGCATAGTGTGGAAGAAGGATAGCCTGTTCAACAAATGGTGCTAGATGAAATAGACAGCCATATGCAGACAACTGAAACTAGCTCATTAACTCTCACTCTGCACAAGAATCAAATCAAATGGTCCAAGGATCTGGAAATTAAACCAGCAACTAAACAAATGCTTGAAGAAAAATGAGATCAACACTACATGAAGGTGTCAGCACCACCTTCCTTAACAAGACTCCCATAGCACAAGAATTAAAGCCAAGAATAAATGTATGGCATGCCATTAAACAAAAAGCTCTGCACAGCTAAATAATTAGTCAAGAGCATCAAGAGAGAACCTACAGAATGGGAGAAAATCTTTGCCTGCTACACCTCATACAGAGGGCTGATAACCAGAATATACAAAGAACACCAAAAACCACAAATAATCCAATCAATAATGGGCTAGGGAAATGAATAGAAACTTCTTAATGGAGGAAGTCCAAAAAACCCATAAATATTTGAAAAAATGTTCTACATCTCCAACAATCAGAGTAATGCCACCTCACTCCTCTCAGCATGGCAAAAATGAAGAATATGAACAATGACAGATGCTGCAGGGGTTGTGGGAAGAGAGGAACACTATCACATTGTTGATGGGACTGCAAGCTTGTACAGCCACTCTGGAAAGTAGTGTGGAGACTTCTCAGAAAACTAGAGATGGATCCACCTTATGACCCAGCTATTCCACTCCTGAGTATTTTCCCCAAAGAGCTAGAATCAGCGTACTATAGAGACACAGATTTATCAATATTTATTACAGTTCAATTTACTATAGCTACATTTTGGAACCAACACAGATGCCCCTCATGGATGAGTGGATTCAAAAACTGTGGTATATATGTACAATGGAGTTCTAGTCTGCCATTAGAGAGAATGGTATCATGGCATTTGCAGCCAAATGGATAGAGATGGAAAAAATTATAATGAGTGAAATATCCCAAACTCAGAGACTCAAGAACTGAATGTTTTCTCTCATATGTAGAAGCTAGAATAAAATCAGAAACAGATTGAAAGTTGGCTAAGCTCAATAATAACCTCAAGATTGGTGAATTTTTACACAAGTAGGTGAATGATGGCTATGATGCTGGTGGGTGAAAGGAGGGGGACAGGAAGGGGAGGGAGGAATTAGGGGGATATCAAGGCAGCTGGAAGGGGGGAGTAGGGTCATTATCAATTCAGTTGGGAACCCTCCACATCCATGAGAAGACCAACTAACATGGGGGTAAACTAGGGGAAATATGGGGTCAGGGAGAACTCAAAGGGGGAAGATAATGAACTGGCATCAGCCTTGGCTTTCTTTGTCAATATCCACGTGTTTATGAATATGTAATAACGATTTCCTCTAATATTTAATACTATGTTGAATGAATAAAGAACAAAAAAAACTACTAGAAATAGTAATACAAAACTAATATAATTAAGGCTTGTGGCTGAGTATTTGTAAAAAACACGAATACATGTTATACTAACTTATCTCTATGAAATGTAGATAACTTTGGTATTATTAAGAATCACTTGAGTCACTTATGCATAGATGATAAATTAATTACACGAAGAAAGAAAATACCCTGGCTATTTAAATCCCCAGATACTGCATTTCTCTAGAATAAAAATATACATGCAAACCACATACTTACTAAAGCATACATATAATTCATGTAAAAATAGATACAATGTTTTCATAAATATATTTCATAAATATATTTTATTCTTTGCCACAAGATGTTCAACATTTTATTTCAGTATTTTATTTTTCCAAACTGGTTCAATGAAAGATCACTGGAAATGTAGGAGCAGTTGTAGACAAAAGTACTAACAATATTTTTGATTATGGTAGTCAATCTACAAATAATCTTTAGGAATAAAAGCTATTTTGAATTCTATCAGATACACATCTGTCAAATTTATAATGAACTCATTTTAAATGTGAAGCAATTAGTTTTATTTTCTATCAGTTGTCCCATTTATACTGACTTCTAAAATGAGTTAATCTATTGTGTAAATGAAGATTCAAATCAT